>JABXNX010000966.1:0-14056 GCA_014843695.1 Archivesica marissinica
CTGTCTGTCTGTCTGTCTGTCTGTCTGTCTGTCTGTCTGTCTGTCTGTCTGTCTGTCTGTCTGTCTGTCTGTCTGTCTGTCTGTCTGTCTGTCTGTCTGTCTGTCTGTCTGTCTGTCTGTCTGTCTGTCTGTCTGTCTGTCTGTCTGTCTGTCTGTCTGTCTGTCTGTCTGTCTGTCTGTCTGTCTGTCTGTCTGTCTGTCTGTCTGTCTGTCTGTCTGTCTGTCTGTCTGTCTGTCTGTCTGTCTGTCTGTCTGTCTGTCTGTCTGTCTGTCTGTCTGTCTGTCTGTCTGTCTGTCTGTCTCATGCTATTTTCCCGGTTGGGGGCCTCCGTGGCTAAGTGGTTACAGTTGTTGCCTTCAAATCACTTGCCACTGACTGATGTAGATTCGAATCATACTGGGGGGGCGAGGGTCAAATTCTTTCGAGGAAGGCTTCTGGAAGCTGACCAGTTGGGTGGCGGAAGGTCGATTGTTTTACCCGGGCTTCCGTTCTTTTCGGAAATACTGCTCGGAGGGGCACTTCATGCATGTCATGACATCAAAAGGCAATAATACAAAATAACGAGGCAATTATGTTTTACATATACATCTTAATTCAATATAAATAGTTAATTACCATATTTAAACTATTTCATACAGTGTAAATACTATACTTACACCATTTGAAACGGGAAAGCTATACTATTGTATATCATAATTAGGACATACATAATTTACATAACCGTAGTCAATAATAATAATACAGAGTATATAAACATTTTAATTTTACAAACATGCACTTTTCTTTAAGTCGATGTGTTACAGCTCGAGATTTTTTTTCTTTAAACTTTATTTATTTTGCAACGATTGCGAAACTGTACCAATTTATAGTAATCGATCTTATTTCGTATGAAAGTTTTACTGGTTACTGTTTACATATTTCATCAGGCTGTCAGATTAGCGCAGTGGTTAGCGCGCTCGCTTCTCACCAATGCGTTACTGTTTACATATTTCATCAGCTTGTACGATTAGCGCAGTGGTTAGCGCGTTCGCTTCTCACCAATGCGTTACTGTTTACATATTTCATCAGGCTGTCAGATTAGTGCAGTGGTTAGTGCGCTCGCTTCTCACCAATGCGTTACTGTTTACATATTTCATCAGGCTGTCAGATTAGCACAGTGGTTAGCGCGCTCGCTTCTCACCAATGCGTTACTGTTTACATATTTCATCAGACTGTCAGATTCGCGCAGTGGTTAGCGCGCTCACTTCTCACCAATGCGTTATTGTTTACATAGTTCATCAGCTTGTACGATTAGCGCAGTGGTTAGCGCGCTCGCTTCTCACCAATGCGTTACTGTTTACATATTTCATCAGGCTGTCAGATTCGCGCAGTGGTTAGCGCGCTCGCTTCTCACCAATGCGTTACTGTTTACATATTTCATCAGACTGTCGGATTAGCGAAGTGGTGAGCGCGCTCACTTCTCACCAATGCGTTATTGTTTACATAGTTCATCAGCTTGTACGATTAGCGCAGTGGTTAGCGCGCTCGCTTCTCACCAATGCGTTACTGTTTACATATTTCATCAGGCTGTCAGATTAGCGCAGTGGTTAGCGCGCTCGCTTCTCACCAATGCGTTACTGTTTACATATTTCATCAGCTTGTACGATTAGCGCAGTGGTTAGCGCGCTCGCTTCTCACCAATGCGTTACTGTTTACATATTTCATCAGGCTGTAGAATTAGCGCAGTGGTTAGCGCGTTCGCTTCTCACCAATGCGTTACTGTTTACATATTTCATCAGGCTGTACGATTAGCGCAATGGTGAGCGCGCTCACTTCTCACCAATGCGTTATTGTTTACATAGTTCATCAGCTTGTACGATTAGCGCAGTGGTTAGCGCGCTCGCTTCTCACCAATGCGTTACTGTTTACATATTTCATCAGGCTGTCAGATTAGCGCAGTGGTTAGCGCGCTCGCTTCTCACCAATGCGTTACTGTTTACATATTTCATCAGCTTGTACGATTAGCGCAGTGGTTAGCGCGCTCGCTTCTCACCAATGCGTTACTGTTTACATATTTCATCAGGCTGTAGGATTAGCGCAGTGGTTAGTGCGTTCGCTTCTCACCAATGCGTTACTGTTTACATATTTCATCAGGCTGTACGATTAGCGCAATGGTTAGCGCGCTCGCTTCTCACCAATGCGTTACTGTTTACATATTCCATCAGCTTGTACGATTAGCGCAGTGGTTAGTGCGCTCGCTTCTCACCAATGCGTTACTGTTTACATATTTCATCAGACTGTACGATTAGCGCAGTGGTTAGCGTGCTCGCTTCGCACCAATGCGTTACTGTTTACATATTTCATCAGACTGTACGATTAGCGCATTGGAAGTTGTTAGAACTTGCTTCGCAATTGTTTTTTTACATGTTTCATTATGCTATTTGATGTTTTAATTTGTTGAGGGCCTCATGGTAGATTGACTTAATTGTTCAAATGAGTTCTCTAGTTAAATAAAGTCTTTATTATTATTATTATTATTACTCTCATTGGCACGGATCAAAGCGTATACTAGTATGTGGACGGCCATTGGTGTGGGAGGACACCGAAGTACCAGGAGAAAACACACCTATTTAGAATATATATATATATTGTTTTTAAACGAAGATTAACTTTAAATTTACAAACTGCACATATACATGTGCATGTCTGCCTATTTATGCTGGGATACAAGATAAGTATAATGAAAGTTGCCTACTGTTTATTCTACGTAGATAAAGAGAGCGTTATTACAGCACACAACTCTATCTGGATAAAATGAATACTATTTCAAAAAGAATCAAAATGGTGTTCAAAGTTGTATATATATAAATTATATATGTGTGCACATTTTACTCATTTGTAAAAATACGGCATCTCTACGATATCAATCGGGGGTGAAATTTTGAAATATTACACTCTTTTGAACAGTATACCACATGACTGGAAAACTAAACAAAAATGGCTGCCTCAATTGCTCGTGCTCGTTCTCTCTCTCTCTCTCTCTCTCTCTCTCTCTCTCTCTCTCTCTCTCTCTCTTCTCTTCTCTCTCTCACTCTCTCTTTCCCCTTTCTCTTTCTCTCTCTTTCTCTCTTCCTCTCTCTCTTTCTCTCTTTGTCTCTCTTTCTCTCTCTCTTACTCTCTATCTCTCTCTCTCTCAGCAAAACTAAATTGTTGCACGTGCATAATTACGTGATTACACTTGAATGTTTCGCATGCGTATACATCATAGTGATAGTGCGAACGACTTCCTTCTCGATAATCAAGTTAATTTCATATTCATCCTCATTCATTTTAAACTTATCTTTATTTAACGTTGGCCCTTCATATTAATATAAACAATTAATCTAGATACAGCTAGATTAGCGTCTCATCTTACTGCTGCTCTGTCTACATCCCGGATGCTATCCTGGAACGGGTACGAATCACTTCCATAAATAAACCAACATAAACATCAACCAGAAGGGGGGATGATGATGATTCCGTTTATTTACCCTCGCCGCCGGTAAACCATATGGGCGAGCAGAAGGGGGGGGAGGGGAGTTAAGGGGCACATAATTCGCTAAATATTGTGGAGAGAAAAAGGTTAGAGTTGTAATCCTGTTCAAACTGATTGTCATTATTTCTATAAAGGTATCTACCAAACACTGTGACAACAGTAAGTGTTTATACACATTTTTTAACTCGATTGCGAAACAAGTTCTTACAACTTATATTAATCACTCTCGAGACCTCATTCCTGATGGAATCCATCGCCACGAGGGAGAGAGAAGAGGCAACGTTGAATTTAAATGCATAAGGGCACAATCGTAACGGCTCCAGCGGATTCGAACTCCGGACCTATCGCACCTGAAATGTGTACACCTAATAGCATATTGCGTCCTAGATATGATAATTGTGTGAATTACAAATGAATATCCATAAAGTGGGGTAATTTACAAATACTAATTTCACAGAATTACATTCAAGTAATGGACATATAACCCAGGTTCTGCTACGTATAGCGGTGAATTACATTCAAGTACTGGACATATAACCCAGGTTCTGCTACGTATAGCGGTGGGCGTAGCTAACAATCACTGACAGACAACCAACCAAATTGTTTCACAATCGTACTAAAATAAATTTATACAATTTTAAAAGGCTATTAATAAACTTAAATTATGCTTACTACCATATTAGTTACATATTTTAAATACATTCTTTGTATAGTTGGCCATTAGCCGTATAAATTATACACACCTGTCCAATCTAGATGCATTACTGTATATATGCTGTTTACATTAAAGCGACATTATGTCATAGCCTGTAATTGGATCGCAATCATAGCAATCGTTAATAAACCATCAATAAACGTTACAGGGAAAATATTCAGTTGTTTTATTGTGTTTACCCCCGCCCCTGTATATTATGTCCGTTCTGGCGTTCCATACTTAACGTATATCGTTTGCAACTAGTATATATGTAAAATGTATTTATAAATGGTCATACTAACAATTTGCATGTGACATATTCAACCAATCACTATTGTTGGTCACTATCAGCTTTGGAATGGATAATAAATCGCCATTTTGGGCGTATATTTATAATACATTGTAATGACTATATTGGATATATAGCCAGGAAAGAAGTAAATTAAAGTCATCATCCCATATAAATGATTGTGTCGAGTCTTTCACTCAAACCCACCCCCTCGAGATACATATACCCGCTAGGAGGTTTAGAGTCAGGGCAGACAAGGGACCGGCGACAATTACATCGTGCACAACCCAAAAAATACATGTACGTTTATATAGCATTGCTACTGTGCTTTCAAAGGAAAGTAATAATACCGTTGGAATATTACACTACTCTATAGGTAAGGCAGTATACGATAGCTTACAGGTACTGTGATTTATTGTTTAATAGGTTATACCTGACTTACCTATAATGCAATAGTGTATCGAATGTTTGTTTACAACCGTTATTTAAATTGTACTTTGAAAGCACAGTACTAAGATTTCTTCCGAAATAATTCGAACACTAAAATTGCAATAGTTCAATACACAAACAGTATGTTTGCGGTTTACAAACTCTTAAAAGTGAAAGTATGATTTCATATAATGGTCAGCAACGCTCCTGAATTGACGTGTGTTTATTATTGGTGCCTATAGTAAACGCGTGCTACTATTGTTTAGAGATAATTAAAATCAGATTAGTCTAAAAAATAAATATGTACAGGCACGAAAGGTGAGATTTAACGGCAAATGTGTACCGTATACGTTGTTATGCATGATACACACGTTGTATTACGCCCGGATGTTGACCGTATTTACATTAGTTTGTTATGTCAACAAACGTCGTATACGACTGTTTGTTTATTAATTAAAATACTCAGATTATATGACAACTGTCTGGGGGTGGGTAGGGGTACCATGATTATATGATATTGCATGCCGTGGAAATTTGCTTTTTTGCACCGGTCTAGTTCCGCTTTAATGATATGTTTGCTGTGATAATAAAACTTGCTATGCATAGTATGCAATGTGCCATTATGCTATGTCGTATATGGATTTTACTACAGTTTAACCATATTTTATTGCAAATCATATATGGATGAGCCCATGATTCAGATTAAAACACATTGTTCCACGCTAAACAATAATCTAGAGGTGAGTCAATTGCGATAATTTATACAAATTTATTTTAGCTCGATTGCGAAACAAGTTATTACAACTTATATTAATCACTCTCGAGACCTCATTCCTGATGGAATCCATCGCCACGAGGGAGAGAGAAGAGGCAACGTGGAATTTAAATGCCTTGCCTAAAGACACAATCGTAACGGCTCCAGCGGGGCTCGAACTCTGGACCGTTAGCACCTAAAGCGAACGCGCATCCACTGCGCTATCACGACTTCCACACTAATTTCGAACATTGAATGCGAATCCAGATAGCCATCTCTATTCCAGGTTTATAGGTGGAGTTGGTCTAATTATGTCATTAGTTGTAGTATGGAAGACGTTTATTAACGTATTAAAAGTGTTAGCCTTGTAATTGTGTCTTCACATTATGACCGTTCATTCATGAATCGACTATTCGCGGACACGTGGGTTCTCTATTTCATATGATCATTAGTTCCAACTATAGGTATTTGTTTGGAAATTAGTTTTTGCTGGAGACATATCATCAGCCTTTGTGAAAAGGTCAGTAGATGTATATAATTTGCATGACATGCACGTATAACAGTTAACTGTATATGCAATCGAATCATAAATAAAACGTCTGCATTTTAAAGTACATGTACATTTAAATATATGACGCACAAACAAACGAAAACTCATTATTTCAGAACGGATGACATTTCTGAAATACTCCCTATGATTTGGAAAACATTTTGTTTATGTTAAGGGTGTTTAAATCATCGCTGTCCCCAGTTGTCCTTCGCAGCGAACAATTGACACGTCCGGGCATTTGTACGTGCACAGTGTAAAGCATGGATACCGCGTAACACGTGTACGTCCGGGCATTTATACGTGCACAGTGTAAAGCATGACCACCGCGGTACACTTGTACGTCCAGGGCATTTATACGTGCACAGTGTAAAGCATGGCCACCGCGGTACACTTGTACGTCCGGGCATTTGTACGTGCACAGTGTAAAGCATGGCCACCGCGGTACACTTGTACGTCCGGGCATTTGTACGTGCACAGTGTAAAGCATGGCGACCGCGGTACACTTCTACGTCCGGGCATTTGTACGTGCACAGTGTAAAACATGGAGACCGCGTAACACGTGTACCTCCGTCATTTGTACATGCACAGTGTAAAGCATGGACACCGCGGTACACGTGTACGTCCGGGCATTTAGTGCGTGCACAGTGTAAAGCCTTGGCTTAAAGTCACAGCCAAATTTTTATGATTATTGATTATAGCATGGCGGTACGGGTGCTCGAACCTGCGATCCCTGGGAGTCCAGTGTGTTTCTACCACTGAACCACTAATCATCTTCAAGAAGTGGCTTACGGTCGTTGGCTTCAAATCACGTGACTCTCACCGCTATATATGGTCAAATCCCACTGTGGGTGTCGAATTATTTCGTACTAAGAAGCTATCAGCTGTCTTGCCTTAGATTAGAAATTCAACCCGGGTGCCCGTCCGCGAGAAAACTACTGCTCTAAGGGGCACTCTGGTGTATTACACCGCCAATTGTAGCCGGAGAGTCGCTATGTGATCAAATCTGCACCTGCGACTTTAAACCCCACAAACAAACAAACATGCGAACCGTATTACAAATAATCAATAAATAAATACACGCGTGTGTGTTTTTACGTTTATTTATCTTCGCTACCGGTTGCCCATATGAGCGACGCCTCCTGAAGAGATTAGTCATTTTAGATTTTGGAGGATAGTGTAATGATACAGACAGAGACCCATTCCAGAATATCCTCTGCTTCTTTTACGTGCACGGTGTAAAGCACCGACACGAGACCTCGGTTTAACGTCCCATCTGAAAGACTGTTAATTTTATTAGGGTCAGACGGGGGATCGAACCTGCGATCCCTGGATTACCAGTTCAGCGTGTTATCACTAGACTACATATCTGTCTGTATATATAAATACACGCGGTGTACCTGTTCTCATATATAACGTGCATTAATGCAAGTTGTTTATCTTTGCAAGTCGCCAGTCGTCGATATTAATTTTGTGGGAATTATACTTCATCAATCAACCAATCAAACGAGTGCAACAGCTGCAAGACCTATGTTGGTAAATGCCGAATGTTTAGTTATAGATATGTTGTCCTTGATACGACATAATGATACTTTACAGTTCAAACTAACTGGCACAAGTTTCTAAAAAAGTTGACAATCGCGTAGCTGCCATTAGGCCAAAAGGCCCGGGCCTGCACATCATTTTGACAATTTTTTAAAATATATTTTACTATAATAGACCTAGGCTACCTAGAGTTTCCTGTCCTAGACCTATAATAATGTATAATAGATACTAATCGTTATACCTTCAGCCCATGGATAGGCATAGTCAGTTAATGCATACAAATAAAATAAGCACGGAGATGTCGCGACGACGACAGCAACAACAACAACAACTAGTCTATATGCATGCCCCCGGACCCCCCTAGCAACCTAGTTCGCTACGCTCACTCAACATTCTTTACCCGGGCCTGCACATAAGTTGCCTCCTGGCTACGCCCCTGGTTGACATCATACCATTATATTTGTTATACAATTAGTACCTGTATTGCACAAGTGATTAAGTAAAGACATCCATACATTATAACATATTTACTGTACATGTACAGTATACGTCCGTTATGTCAAAGTCGGTTATGTCGAATTATCCGGTTATCTCGAAGTCCCGTTTCAGACACTATCATTTTTACATATATAACTGGATCTGTTTATATCGAATTTCGAAGTCAAACGTCGGTTATGTGGAAGTATTGTGTTCGGTCCGACGGAATTCGACATAACGGATGTAGACTGTACTTGAACATTGTCCGATTATATTATCTTATTTTACTATGTTAATCGTTCGTAACAACAATTCCATGACATTAATGCGCGTACATCGCTCATAGCATGTATGCTGGCATAACAAACGGGCCACTCGCATACATTGCAATTTCGTGTTTTGGAATAGGAGTAATCTTTAAACCAGTTTATACACTGAACAATGCCCGTAGAGTTGAACTGTTGATAAAAAATAACAGAAAGGATAACAAGCAACATAAAACATAATGTCAGTAGTTCATAAACATGATTGTATTTAGACACATTTACAATACATAAGCGCTGAATTATCTGTCCATCAATAACTCTGCGCTAAAAATAACCCAATACATATCAATTATGAGCAAAGGTTACAACTCTAACATGTGTTTTGCTTAAAATATGCTACTCATGCTGGTAGTCTCTACTCATAGTGGTATTCTCAGTTCCTTGGTGGTATTTTCTGCTCCTTGTGGTATGTTCTGCTAGTATGAGTATTCTCTACGCCTGGGGTATGCATCATGTGAGTACTCTCTGCTCATGTGGGTATTCCCTGCTCCCGGGGTACTCTCAGCTCCTGTGTGTAGTCTCAGCTCCTGTGTGTAGTCTCAGCTCCTGTGTGTAGTCTCAGCTCCTGTGTGTAGTCTCAGCTCCTGGGTGTAGTCTCAGCTCCTGTGTGTAGTCTCAGCTCCTGGGTGTAGTCTCAGCTCCTGTGTGTAGTCTCAGCTCCTGTGTGTAGTCTCAGCTCCTGGGTGTAGTCTCAGCTCCTGTGTGTAGTCTCAGCTCCTGGGTGTAGTCTCAGCTCCTGTGTGTAGTCTCAGCTCCTGTGTGTAGTCTCAGCTCCTGGGTGTAGTCTCAGCTCCTGTGTGTAGTCTCAGCTCCTGGGTGTAGTCTCAGCTCCTGTGTGTAGTCTCAGTTCCTTGGTGGTATTTTCTGCTCCTTGTGGTATGTTCTGCTAGTATGAGTATTCTCTACGCCTGGGGTATGCATCCTGTGAGTACTCTCTGCTCATGTGGGTATTCCCTGCTCCCGGGGTACTCTCAGCTCCTGTGTGTAGTAGCTGCTCATTGGTGTATTCTCTACTCCTTGGGATATTCTCTCAGCTCATTGGTGTAGTCTCTACTCCTTGGGGTATTCTCTCAGCTCATTGGTGTAGTCTCTACTCATTGGGGTATTCTCTCAACTCATTGGTGTATTCTCTACTCCTTGGGGTATTCTCTGAGCTCATTGGTGTAGTCTCTACTCCTTGGGGTATTCTCTCAGCCCATTGGTGTAGTCTCTACTCCTTGGGGTATTCTCTCAGCTCATTGGTGTAGTCTCTACTCCTGGGATATTATCTCTACTCCTGGGATATTCTCTCTGCTCATGGGGTGTAGTCTCTACTCCTGTGGGTATACTATCAGCTCCTTGGTGTAGTCTCTACTCCTGTGGGTATACGATCAGCTCCTGGATGTAGTCTCTACTCCTGTGGGTATACTATCAGCTCCTGGGTGTAGTCTCTACTCCTGTGGGTATACTATCAGCTCCTTGGTGTAGTCTCTACTCCTGTGGGTATACGATCAGCTCCTGGATGTAGTCTCTACTCCTGTGGGTATACTATCAGCTCCTGGGTGTAGTCTCTACTCCTGTGGGTATACTATCAGCTCCTTGGTGTAGTCTCTACTCCTGTGGGTATACGATCAGCTCCTGGATGTAGTCTCTACTCCTGTGGGTATACTATCAGCTCCTGGGTGTAGTCTCTACTCCTGTGGGTATACTATCAGCTCCTTGGTGTAGTCTCTACTCCTGTGGGTATACGATCAGCTCCTGGATGTAGTCTCTACTCCTGTGGGTATACTATCAGCTCCTGGGTGTAGTCTCTACTCATGTGGGTATACTATCAGCTCCTGAATGTAGTCTCTACTCCTGTTGGTATACTATCAGCTTCTGGGTGTAATCTCTACTCCTGTGTGTATACTATCAGCTCCTGGGTGTAGTATCTACTCCTGTGTGTATACCATCAGCTACTGGGTGTAGTCTCTACTCCTGTGTGTATACTATCACATCCTGTGTGTAGTCTCTACTACTGTTTGTATACTATCAGCTCCTGGGTGTAGTCTCTACTGCTGTGGGTATACTATCAACTCCTGGATGTAGTATATTCCTGTTGGTATACTATCAGCTCTTGGGTGTAGTCACTGCTCGTATTGGCATTCGAAGGGACAAAGTTCTAGAAGACGTGTTTATATTTTTAACTTGAAATTTATTATCTTTTATTTATTATATCGAGAAGTAAGAAGTTGGTTGTAATGAACAGTAACGTGTATTTGGGATTACTCTCGGGTGAAAAACATAATAATAACTATATAATATTCTCATATGAGATTACCTGGGTGTCAGTCAGTATCTATAAATTGATGTGTGCTAAAACTAGAGTATGTATGACTAATATAGTATATAGCTACGAACAGAGAGCCATCAGCACGAATCTGTAGTCCAGTGGTAACACGCTGGACTGGTAATCCAGGGCTCGCAGGTTCGATCCCCCGCCTGATCCTAATAAAATTAACAGATGGGACTTTAAACCGAGGTCTCGTGTCGATGCTAATTTACACTGTGCACGTAAAAGAACCAGAGGAGACTCTGGAATGTGTATCTGTCTGTATCATTGCACTATCCTCCAAAAATCTAAAATGACTAATCTCTTCAGGCGGCGTCGTTCATATGGGCAACCGGAAAATGACTAATCTCTTCAGGAGACGTCGTTCATATGGGCAACCGGAAAATGACTAATCTCTTCAGGAGGCGTCGCTCATATGGGCAACCGGTAGCGACGATAAATAAACGTAAAACACACACACACACCAGCACCAGATCAGGACTGGTAGGTAGCTGTATATATACAAACCGAAGTGCATAATTGCACCAGAAAGTACACTTTTCTGTAAACGTAAACAATGTATGCGGGGAAATTCGGATTGCGAGTGAAAAATATAAACACATGTCAGCATGCATTCTCACTAACATCGGATCTGTACTTTGATAGCCGCCTAAAGCTTGTCTACACACGGCGTAAAGCTTCTATAATACAACAAATAGACTGCCTATTAATTAAACAGTATAAACATAGTGTACTTTCTGTTATATATCCAGTCCGCCTCCGTGGTCGAGTGGTTAAGGTCGCTGACTTGTATACCACTGTAACCTATCATCACTGATGGTCACGGGTTCGAGCCCCGCTCAGACCGTGTCTCATTTATATGAAAAAGTTGGCAGTTTCTTACGGAGGTTGGTGCACCCAAGTACTGGTTAACCGCTGGAGCCTGCCCAGGAAAGGTGTTGTTAGGTAAACTGCCCGCCGGCGATATAGCCCAAAATGGTGCTGATGCAGGCGTAAAACCCGAAATATAACATAACATATAACATAACTGTTATATATCCAATCTTTCACTTCTTCTGATACTACATCCATTGTGTAGAGGTATTCAAATCAAACTGAAAAACATAATAATATTGCAAAATCAATACACGGAAACACGGTTTGGCTTATGATATAGTGCGCACCGTTTTGATCTACTTTCGCCAAAACGAGATTAACAGGTAAACAAACGTAAATATGCATTACTCGTATAGGAAATGACACACCCGAGTGTCACATAATCTTGAAATTGACCAGTAGTTAGACGCAATATATGTTCCTACGAATGTATATGGGTTATATGGTTCAGAGAATTACTTAGTGTGTCATCCATTGTCCAGTGGTACAGTGGTAGAGTGTCTTATTTGGATTCAAAGGGTCCCGGGTTTGATACTAGTTTGGGGCACATATAATGTCATTGAGTGAGGCATCTCAGTACTGGTTAGTGACTTCAGTCTGCTAAGCCTGTCCAAAAAAACATGTAGAGGTCCCCACAAGGTGCTTGGCATCAATAAAACATACAATGTACATAAGTAATTGAATGCATTAGTAACATTTAGGTCACATGCACCATATTAACTATATTAACCCACGACTTTGGAATGGCCTCCCTCAACGAAGGATCACTGCCGGCCCAGTGGAAGTCTCCCATTTACAAAAAGGGGACAAGTCACACCCCGCCAACTATATGCCTATCTCACTGACATGTGTTCTATGCAAGGTTCTAGAATATATACTTAGTTTCCTTCTCGATAGTAAAACACTTCACTAACCACAGTATTCTGTACCATTTGCAGCATGGTTTTAAAGAAAAACGGTCATGCGTGACCCAATTAGTAATGCTAATCAATGACTTGGTTACGTATGTCTACAATAAGCATCAGGTAGATCTCATCCTATTAGACTTCAGTAAGGCTTTCGATAAGGTCAATCACGAGAAAGTACTACTAAAAATGCATGACTATGGAGTCAGAGGTCAAACATTAAGGTGGAATAAGTGTTTTCTAGATATTAGACTCCAGTCAGTTGTCCTTAATGGTATTAGTTCAGATGCCATTCCTCTGAAGTCCCACAGGGATCCGTACTTGGACCCCTGCTTTTCCTAGCCTATATAAACGACCTCCCACAACACATCAGTTCCAAAGTCTGTATCTTTGCAGATGATACTGCAGTCTATCTATCATCTGCAAATGAATCGGTCACACGCCAACACGATCTTAAGAGATTAGAAGAGTGGGAGTTGGAGTGGGACATGTAATTTAACCCCTCCAAATGTCAAGTTATCCACGTCACCAGAAGGAAACATCCTATTCTCAGTCAATATAAACTCCATGGAGACCTACTTGAGTCGGTCACCTCAGCCAAATACCTTGGCGTGAATATCTCAAATAACCTGTCGTGGGACACTCACATAACAAGGTCAACTAAGAAAGCAAACCAAACATTAGGATTCCTATGTAGAAACCTCCAGGTCAAATCCGAACCCCTTAAGTCAATGGCTTACCAGACACTAGTGAGACCCCAGCTTGAATATAGCTCCGAGATCTGGTTGCCCCATGCCCAAACATTGATAGACCATATGAATGTGTCCAGCGAAGAGCAGCCCGTTGGATAAAGGCTAACTTGTATCGTACCTCTAGTGTTACAGACATGCTACATTCCCTAAATCTACGCAGACTATATCAACGGCGTATTGACTATAGGTTATCCTTTCTGTATACAATTCATAATGATCTATTCCCATTCCCATTGAAAATTACCTAGTTCCCCTCTCCCGTCCTGCTCGCCATTGCCATTCAATAAGCTATAGGTTAATTACAGCAACTACTACAAGTTTTCCTTTTTTCCAAGAACAATCTACCATTGGAACCATCTCCCTCCTGACATTTTCCATCTCCCTACCACAGAGCAATTCAATACGATAGTTTGCCATATTGACCATGCCAGTCCCTAGTTGTTCTACGCAGCTGCTTTTAAACTTTTACCACAACTTATTTTCATTACTTTCTTAAATTACACGTTTAACTATTCATACTTGTCTACATCACCGCAATTGGTTCGACATTAAATAGATATATATAGATATAGAAGATAGATAGATAGATAGTCAAATAGATAGATAAATAGTCAGATAGATAGATAGATAGATAGA
>JABXNX010000967.1:0-14055 GCA_014843695.1 Archivesica marissinica
GGATATTGATGATACAGGGTTATTGATGATACAGGGTTATTGATGATACAGGGGTATTGATGATATAGGGATATTGATGATACAGGGTTATTGATGATACAGGGGTATTGATGATACAGGGGTATTGATGATACAGGGGTATTGATGATACAGGGGTATTGATGATACAGGGGTATTGATGATACAGGGGTATTGATGATACAGGGATATTGATGATACAGGTGTATTGATGATACATGGTTATTGATGATACAGGGCAATTGACGATACAGGGATATTGATGATACAGGGGGTATTGATGATGCAGGGGTGTATTGATGATATAGGGGGTATTGATGATACAGTGGTATTGATGATACAGGGATATTGATGATACAGGGTTATTGATGATACAGGGGATATTGATGATACAGGGATATTGATGATACAGGGATATTGATGATACAGGGGATATTGATGATATAGGGTTATTGAAGATACAGGGGTATTGATGATATAGGGGGATATTGATGATACAGGGATATTGATGATATAGGGGATATTGATGATACAGGGGTATTGATGATACAGGAGGTATTGATGATACAGGAGGAATTGATGATACAGGGGATATTGATGATACAGGGTTATTGATGATACAGGGATATTGATGATACAGGAGGTATTGATGATACAGGGGGTATTGATGATACAGGGTTATTGATGATACAGGGATATTGATGATACAGGAGGTATTGATGATACAGGGGGTATTGATGATACAGGGTTATTGATGATACAGCGTTATTGATGATACAGGGATATTGATGATACAGGGGGTATTGATGATACAGGGTTATTGATGATACAGGGATATTGATGATACAGGGATATTGATGATACAGGGATATTGATGATACAGGAGGTATTGATGATACAGGAGGTATTGATGATACAGGGATATTGATGATACAGGGGTATTGATGATATAGGGGTATTGATGATACAGGGGGTATTGATGATATAGGGGGATATTGATGATACAGGGATATTGATGATACAGGGGTATTGATGATATAGGGGGATATTGATGATACAGGGGGTATTGATGATACAGGGGGTATTGATGATATAGGGGGTATTGATGATACAGGGTATTGATGATATAGGGGTATTGATGATACAGGGATATTGATGATACAGGGGTATTGATGATACAGGGGTTATTGATGGTACAGGTGAATTGATGATACAGGGGTATTGATGATACAGGTGTATTGATGATACATGGTAATTGATGATACAGGGCAATTGACGATACAGGGATATTGATGATACAGGGGGTATTGATGATACAGGGGTATTGATGATACAGGGTATTGATGATATAGGGGGTATTGATGATAGAGGGATATTGATGATACAGGGGTATTGATGATACAGGGATATTGATGATACAGGGGTATTGATGATACAGGGGGTATTGATGATACAGGGATATTGATGATATAGGATGGGGGATATTGATGATACAGGGGTATTGATGATACATGGGTATTGAGGATACAGGGTTATTGATGATACAGGGTTATTGATGATACAGGGATATTGATGATACAGGGGGTATTGATGATACAGGGGTATTGATGATACAGGGATATTGATGATACAGGGTTATTGATGATACAGGGATATTGATGATACAGGGGGTATTGATGATACAGGGGTATTGATGATACAGGGGGATATTGATGATATAGGGAGTATTGATGATACAGGGGGTATTGATGATACAGGGAGATATTGATGATACAGGGGGATATTGATGATACAGGGGTATTGATGATACAGGGATATTGATGATACAGGGGTATTGATGATACAGGGGTATTGATGATACAGGGGTATTGATGATACAGGGGGTATTGATGATACAGGGGTATTGATGATACAGGGGGTATTGATGATACAGGGGTATTGATGATACAGGCGTTATTGATGATACAGGGGTATTGATGATACAGGGGGTATTGATGATACAGGGTTATTGAAGATACAGGGTTATTGATGATACAGGGATATTGATGATTCATGGGGTATTGATGATGCAGGGGTATTGATGATACAGGGGGTATTGATGATACAGGGGTATTGATGATACAGGGGGTATTGATGATACAGGGGTATTGATGATACAGTCGTTATTGATGATACAGGGGTATTGATGATACAGGGGGTATTGATGATACAGGGTTATTGAAGATACAGGGTTATTGATGATACAGGGATATTGATGATTCATGGGGTATTGATGATGCAGGGGTATTGATGATACAGGGGGTATTGATGATACAGGGGTATTGATGATACAGGGGGTATTGATGATACAGGGGTATTGATGATATAGGGGATATTGATGATACAGGGATATTGATGATACAGGAGGTATTGATGATACAGGGGGTATTGATGATACAGGGGTATTGATGATATAGGGGGATATTGATGATACAGGGATATTGATGATATAGGGGGTATTGATGATACAGGGGTATTGATGATATAGGGGGATATTGATGATACAGGAATATTGATGATATAGGGGGATATTGATGATACAGGGGTATTGATGATATAGGGTGATATTGATGATACAGGGATATTGATGATACAGGGTTATTGATGATACAGGGATATTGATGATACAGGGGGTATTGATGATACAGGGGTATTGATGATATAGGGGATATTGATGATACAAGGATATTGATGATACAGGAGGTATTGATGATACAAGAGGTATTGATGATACAGGGGGTATTGATGATACAGTGGGATATTGATGACACAGGGATATTGATAATACAGGTGTATTGATGATACAGGGCAATTGACGATACAGGGATATTGATGATACAGGGGGTATTGATGATGCAGGGGTGTATTGATGATATAGGGGTATTGATGATACAGGGGTATTGATGATACAGGGGTATTGATGATATAGGGGTATTGATAATACAGGGGTATTGATGATACAGGGATATTGATGATACAGGGGTATTGATGATACAGGAGGTATTGATGATACAGGGGTATTGATGATACAGGAGGTATTGATGATACAGGGGTATTGATGATACAGGGATATTGATGATACAGGGTTATTGATGATACAGGGTTATTGATGATACAGGGATATTGATGATACAGGGGTTATTGATGATACAGGGGTATTGATGATACAGGGATATTGATGATACAGGGATATTGATGATACAGGGGTTATTGATGATACAGGATTGATGATACAGGGTATTGATGATACAGTATTATGATACAGGGTATTTGATAAGGTATTGTGTAGGGGTGTTTGTGTGTTGGGTTGCAGGGTTTGAATAGGGGTATTGATGATACAGGGGTATTGATGATACAGGGTATTGATGATACAGGGGTATTGATGATACAGGGGTATTGATGATATAGGGGTATTGATGATACAGGGATATTGATGATACAGGGGATATTGATGATACAGGGGTATTGATGATACAGGGGTATTGATGATACAGGGATATTGATGATACAGGGGTATTGATGATAGGTATTGATGTACATACAGGGTATTGATGATACAGGGGGTATTGATGATACAGGGGTATTGATGATACAGGGGTATTGATGATACAGGGGTATTGATGATACAGGGGTATTGATGATACAGGGATATTGATGATACAGGGGTATTGATGATACAGGGGTATTGATGATACAGGGGTATTGATGATACAGGGGTATTGATGATACAGGTATTGATGATACAGGGGTGATAGGGGATTGATGATACAGGGTGATATAAGGATGGAATATTGATGATAAGGGTATTGAGGGGTATTGATGATATAGGGGTATTGATGATACAGGGTATTGATGATACAGGGGGTATTGATGATACAGGGGTATTGATGATACAGGCGTTATTGATGATACAGGGGTATTGATGATACAGGGGGTATTGATGATACAGGGTTATTGAAGATACAGGGTTATTGATGATACAGGGATATTGATGATTCATGGGGTATTGATGATGCAGGGGTATTGATGATACAGGGGGTATTGATGATACAGGGGTATTGATGATACAGGGGGTATTGATGATACAGGGGTATTGATGATATAGGGGATATTGATGATACAGGGATATTGATGATACAGGAGGTATTGATGATACAGGGGGTATTGATGATACAGGGGTATTGATGATATAGGGGGATATTGATGATACAGGGATATTGATGATATAGGGGGATATTGATGATACAGGGGTATTGATGATATAGGGGGATATTGATGATACAGGGGTATTGATGATATAGGGTGATATTGATGATACAGGGATATTGATGATACAGGGTTATTGATGATACAGGGATATTGATGATACAGGGGGTATTGATGATACAGGGGTATTGATGATATAGGGGATATTGATGATACAAGGATATTGATGATACAGGAGGTATTGATGATACAAGAGGTATTGATGATACAGGGGGTATTGATGATACAGTGGGATATTGATGACACAGGGATATTGATAATACAGGTGTATTGATGATACAGGGCAATTGACGATACAGGGATATTGATGATACAGGGGGTATTGATGATGCAGGGGTGTATTGATGATATAGGGGGTATTGATGATACAGTGGTATTGATGATGCAGGGGTATTGATGATATAGGGGGTATTGATAATACAGTGGTATTGATGATACAGGGTATTGATGATACAGGGGTATTGATGATACAGGGGTATTGTGATATAGGGGATATTGATGATACAGGGATATTGATGATACAGGAGGTATTGATGATATAGGGGTATTGATGATACAGGAGGTATTGATGATATAGGGGTATTGATGATACAGGGATATTGATGATACAGGGTTATTGATGATACAGGGTTATTGATTATACAGGGATATTGATGATTCAGGGGTTATTGATGATGCAGGGGTATTGATGATACAGGGATATTGATGATACAGGGATATTGATGATACAGGGGTTATTGATGGTACACGTGAATTGATGATACAGGGGTATTGATGATACAGCTGTATTTATGATACAGGGTTATTGGTGATACAGGTGTATTGGTGTTACAGGGGTATTGATGATACAGGTGTATTGATGATACAGCTGTATTGATGATACATGGTTATTGATGATACAGGGCAATTGACGATACAGGGATATTGATGATACAGGGGGTATTGATGATGCAGGGGTGTATTGATGATATAGGGGGTATTGATGATACAGGGGTATTGATGATACAGGGTTATTGATGATACAGGGATATTGATAATACAGGGGGTATTGATGATTCAGGGGTATTGATGATACAGGGATATTGATGATACAGGGATATTGATGATACAGGGGTATTGATGATACAGGGATATTGATGATACAGGGGGTATTGATGATACAGGGGTATTGATGATATATGGGGATATTGATGATACAGGGATATTGA
This sequence comes from Archivesica marissinica, assembly GCA_014843695.1. Taxonomy (NCBI): domain Eukaryota; kingdom Metazoa; phylum Mollusca; class Bivalvia; order Venerida; family Vesicomyidae; genus Archivesica; species Archivesica marissinica. The sequence continues at coordinate 5,532 of JABXNX010000967.1, forward strand.
TGATACAGTGGTATTGATGATACATGGGTATTGATGATACAGGGTTATTGATGATACAGGAGGTATTGATGATACAGGGGTATTGATGATATAGGGATATTGATGATACAGTGGTATTGATGATACAGGGGTATTGATGATACAGGGTTATTGATGATACAGGAGGTATTGATGATACAGGGGTATTGATGATATAGGGATATTGATGATACAGGGTTATTGATGATACAGGGTTATTGATGATACAGGGGTATTGATGATATAGGGATATTGATGATACAGGGTTATTGATGATACAGTGGTATTGATGATACAGGGGTATTGATGATACAGGGTTATTGATGATACAGGAGGTATTGATGATACAGGGTTATTGATGATACAGGGCTATTGATGATACAGGGATATTGATGATACAGCTGTATTGATGATACTTGGTTATTGATGATACAGGACAATTGACGATACAGGGATATTGATGATACAGGGGGTATTGATGATGCAGGGGTGTATTGATGATATAGGGGGTATTGATGATACAGTGGTATTGATGATACAGGGATATTGATGATACCCGGTTATTGATGATACAGGGGATATTGATGATACAGGGATATTGAAGATACAGGGGATATTGATGATATAGGGTTATTGAAGATACAGGGGTATTGATGATATAGGGGGATATTGATGATACAGGGATATTGATGATATAGGGGATATTGATGATACAGGGGTATTGATGATACAGGAGGTATTGATGATACAGGAGGAATTGATGATACAGGGGATATTGATGATACAGGGTTATTGATGATACAGGGATATTGATGATACAGGAGGTATTGATGATACAGGGGGTATTGATGATACAGGGTTATTGATGATACAGGGATATTGATGATACAGGAGGTATTGATGATACAGGGGGTATTGATGATACAGGGTTATTGATGATACAGCGTTATTGATGATACAGGGATATTGATGATACAGGGGGTATTGATGATACAGCGTTATTGATGATACAGGGATATTGATGATACAGGGATATTGATGATACAGGGATATTGATGATACAGGAGGTATTGATGATACAGGAGGTATTGATGATACAGGGATATTGATGATACAGGGGTATTGATGATATAGGGGTATTGATGATACAGGGGGTATTGATGATATAGGGGGATATTGATGACACAGGGATATTGATGATACAGTGGGTATTGTTGATATAGGGGGATATTGATGATACAGGGGGTATTGATGATACAGGGGGTATTGATGATTTAGGGGATATTGATGATACAGGGGTATTGATGATATAGGGGTATTGATGATACAGGGATATTGATGATACAGGGGTATTGGTGATACAGGGGTTATTGATGGTACAGGTGAATTGATGAAACAGGGGTATTGATGATACAGGTGTATTGATGATACATGTTAATTGATGATACAGGGCAATTGACGATACAGGGATATTGATGATACAGGGGGTATTGATGATACAGGGGTATTGATGATACATGGGCATTGAGGTTATTGGATGATATAAGAGGTATTGGTGATATAGGGGGTATTGATGATAGAGGGATATTGATGAAACAGGCGGTATTGATGATACATGGGATATTGATGATACAGGGGTATTGATGATATAGGGGGATATTGATGATACAGGGATATTGATGATATAGGCCATAATAGGGGGATATTAATGATACAGGGGTATTGATGATACATGGGCATTGAGGATACAGGGTTATTGGATGATACAGGGTTATTGATGATACAGGGATATTGATGATACAGGGGGTATTGATGATTCAGGGGTATTGATGATACAGGGATATTGATGATACAGGGTTATTGATGATATAGGGATATTGATGATACAGGGGGTATTGATGATACAGGGGTATTGATGATATAGGGGGATACTGATGATATAGGGAGATATTGACGATACCGGGGGTATTGATGATATAGGGAGATATTGATGATATAGAGGGGATATTGACGATACAGGGGGTATTGATGATATAGGGAGATATTGATGATATAGAGGGGATATTGACGATACAGGGTGTATTGATGATATAGGGAGATATTGATGATATAGAGGGGATATTGATGATACAGGGGTATTGATGATATAGGGGGATATTGATGATACAGGGGGTATTGATGATATAGGGAGATATTGATGATATAGAGGGGATATTGATGATACAGGGGTATTGATGATATAGGGGGATAATGATGATACAGGGGTACTGATGATACAGGGGTATTGATGATATAGGGGGATATTGATGATATAGGGGATATTGATGATACAGGGGTATTGATGATATAGGGGGATAATGATGATACAGGGATATTGATGATACAGGAGGTATTGATGATACAAGAGGTATTGAAGATACAGGAGGAATTGATGATACAGGAGGTATTGATGATACAGGGGTATTGATGATACAGGGGGTATTGATGATATAGGAGGTATTGATGATATAGGAGGTATTGATATACAGGAGGTATTGATGATGCAGGGCTATTGATGATATAGGGGTAGTGATGATATAGGGGTATTGATGATACAGGGGGATATTGATGATACAGGGATATTGATGATACAGGGATATTGAAGATACAGGGGATATTGATGATATAGGGGGATATTGATGATACAGGGATATTGATGATATAGGGGATATTGATGATACAGGGGTATTGATGATACAGGAGGTATTGATGATACAGGAGGAATTGATGATACAGGGGATATTGATGATACAGGGATATTGATGATACAGGGGTATTGATGATACAGGGGATATTGATGATACAGGGTATTGATGATACAGGGGTATTGATGATATAGGGGGTATTGATGATACAGGGGTATTGATGATATAGGGATATTGATGATACAGGGGTATTGATGATACAGGGATATTGATGATACAGGGTATTGTGATAAGGGGTATTGATGATACAGGGGTATTGATGATACAGGGGTATTGATGATACAGGGGTATTGATGATACAGGAGGTATTGATGATACAGGGGGTATTGATGATACAGGGGATATTGATGATACAGGGATATTGATGATACAGGGGTATTGATGATACAGGGTTGGATACAGGGATATTGATGATACAGGGGGTATTGATGATACAGGGGTATTGATGATATAGGGGGTATTGATGATACAGGGGTATTGATGATACAGGGGTATTGATGATATAGGGGATTGATGATACAGGGGTATTGATGATACAGGGATATTGATGATACAGGGATATTGATGATACAGGGGTATTGATGATACAGGGGTATTGATGATACAGGGGTATTGATGATACAGGGGTATTGATGATACAGGGATATTGATGATACAGGGGTATTGATGATACAGGGTTATTGATGATACAGGGTATTGATGATACAGGGGTTATTGATGATACAGGGGTATTGATGATACAGGGATATTGATGATACAGGGGTATTGATGATACAGGGGTTATTGATGATACAGGGATTGATGATACAGGGGTATTGATGATACAGTATTGTGAAAGGGTTGTTAGTATTGGTAAGGTTGTGATAGGGTATTGATATAGGTATTGATGATACAGGGGTATTGATGATAGGGGTATTGATGATACAGGGGTATTGATGATACAGGGATATTGATGATACAGGGGTATTGATGATACAGGGTATTGATGATAAGGGGTATTGATGATACAGGGATATTGATGATACAGGGGTATTGATGATACAGGGGTATTGATGATACAGGGGTATTGATGATACAGGGATATTGATGATACAGGGGTATTGATGATAGGGTATTGATGATACAGGTTGGGATTGATGGGGTTTGATGATAAGGTTGGGTATTGATGATACAGGGATATTGATGATACAGGGGGTATTGATGATACAGGGGTATTGATGATACAGGGGTATTGATGATACAGGGGTATTGATGATACAGGGGTATTGATGATACAGGGATATTGATGATACAGGGGTATTGATGATACAGGGTATTGATGATACAGGGATATTGATGATACAGGGGTATTGATGATACAGTTGTGGTTGATGATAGGGGTATTGATGATACAGGGTATAGTTGATGATACAGGGGTATTGATGATACAGGGGTATTGATGATACAGGGGATATTGATGATATAGGGTATTGATGATACAGGGGTATTGATGATACAGGGGTATTGATGATACAGGGTATTGATGATACAGGGGGTATTGATGATACAGGGGTATTGATGATACAGGTTATGATGATACAGGGGTATTGATGATACAGGGGGATTGATGATACAGGGTTATTGAGATACAGGGTTATTGATGATACAGGGATATTGATGATTCAGGGGTATTGATGATGCAGGGGTATTGATGATACAGGGGGTATTGATGATACAGGGGTATTGATGATACAGGGGGTATTGATGATACAGGGGTATTGATGATACAGGGGTATTGATGATACAGGATATTGATGATACAGGAGGTATTGATGATACAGGGGGTATTGATGATACAGGAGGTATTGATGATATAGGGGGATATTGATGATACAGGGATATTGATGATATAGGGGGTATTGATGATACAGGGGTATTGATGATATAGGGGGATATTGATGATACAGGGGTATTGATGATATAGGGTGATATTGATGATACAGGGATATTGATGATACAGGGTTATTGATGATACAGGGATATTGATGATACAGGGGGTATTGATGATACAGGGGTATTGATGATATAGGGGATATTGATGATACAAGGATATTGATGATACAGGAGGTATTGATGATACAAGAGGTATTGATGATACAGGGGGTATTGATGATACAGTGGGATATTGATGACACAGGGATATTGATAATACAGGTGTATTGATGATACAGGGCAATTGACGATACAGGGATATTGATGATACAGGGGGTATTGATGATGCAGGGGTGTATTGATGATATAGGGGGTATTGATGATACAGTGGTATTGATGATGCAGGGGTATTGATGATATAGGGGGTATTGATAATACAGTGGTATTGATGATACAGGGCTATTGATGATACAGGGGTATTGATGATACAGGGGTATTGATGATATAGGGGATATTGATGATACAGGGATATTGATGATACAGGAGGTATTGATGATATAGGGGTATTGATGATACAGGAGGTATTGATGATATAGGGGTATTGATGATACAGGGATATTGATGATACAGGGTTATTGATGATACAGGGTTATTGATGATACAGGGATATTGATGATTCAGGGGTTATTGATGATACAGGGGTATTGATGATACAGGGATATTGATGATACAGGGATATTGATGATACAGGGGTTATTGATGGTACAGGTGAATTGATGATACAGGGGTATTGATGATACAGCTGTATTGATGATACAGGGTTATTGGTGATACAGGTGTATTGGTGTTACAGGGGTATTGATGATACAGGTGTATTGATGATACAGCTGTATTGATGATACATGGTTATTGATGATACAGGGCAATTGACGATACAGGGATATTGATGATACAGGGGGTATTGATGATGCAGGGGTGTATTGATGATATAGGGGGTATTGATGATACAGGGGTATTGATGATACAGGGTTATTGATGATACAGGGATATTGATAATACAGGGGGTATTGATGATTCAGGGGTATTGATGATACAGGGATATTGATGATACAGGGATATTGATGATACAGGGGTATTGATGATACAGGGATATTGATGATACAGGGGGTATTGATGATACAGGGGTATTGATGATATATGGGGATATTGATGATACAGGGATATTGATGATACAGGGGTATTGATGATACAGGGTATTGATGATACAGGGTTATTGATGATACAGGAGGTATTGATGATACAGGGGTATTGATGATATAGGGATATTGATGATACAGTGGTATTGATGATACAGGGGTATTGATGATACAGGGTTATTGATGATACAGGAGGTATTGATGATACAGGGGTATTGATGATATAGGGATATTGATGATACAGGGTTATTGATGATACAGGGTTATTGATGATACAGGGGTATTGATGATACAGGGATATTGATGATACAGGGTTATTGATGATACAGTGGTATTGATGATACAGGGGTATTGATGATACAGGGTTATTGATGATACAGGAGGTATTGATGATACAGGGTTATTGATGATACAGGGCTATTGATGATACAGGGATATTGATGATACAGCTGTATTGATGATACTTGGTTATTGATGATACAGGACAATTGACGATACAGGGATATTGATGATACAGGGGGTATTGATGATGCAGGGGTGTATTGATGATATAGGGGGTATTGATGATACAGGGGTATTGATGATACAGGGATATTGATGATACAGGGTTATTGATGATACAGGGGATATTGATGATACAGGGATATTGATGATACAGGGGATATTGATGATATAGGGTTATTGATGATACAGGGGTATTGATGATATAGGGGGATATTGATGATACAGGGATATTGATGATATAGGGGATATTGATGATACAGGGGTATTGATGATACAGGAGGTATTGATGATACAGGGGAATTGATGATACAGGGGATATTGATGATACAGGGTTATTGATGATACAGGGATATTGATGATACAGGAGGTATTGATGATACAGGGGGTATTGATGATACAGGGTTATTGATGATACAGGGATATTGATGATACAGGAGGTATTGATGATACAGGGGGTATTGATGATACAGGGTTATTGATGATACAGCGTTATTGATGATACAGGGATATTGATGATACAGGGGGTATTGATGATACAGGGTTATTGATGATACAGGGATATTGATGATACAGGGATATTGATGATACAGGGATATTGATGATACAGGAGGTATTGATGATACAGGAGGTATTGATGATACAGGGATATTGATGATACAGGGGTATTGATGATATAGGGGTATTGATGATACAGGGGGTATTGATGATATAGGGGGATATTGATGATACAGGGATATTGATGATACAGTGGGTATTGATGATATAGGGGGATATTGATGATACAGGGGGTATTGATGATACAGGGGGTATTGATGATATAGGGGTATTGATGATACAGGGGTATTGATGATACAGGGGTATTGATGATACAGGGATATTGATGATACAGGGGTATTGGTGATACAGGGGTAATTGATGGTACAGGTGAATTGATGATACAGGGGTATTGATGATACAGGTGTATTGATGATACATGGTAATTGATGATACAGGGCAATTGACGATACAGGGATATTGATGATACAGGGGGTATTGATGATGCAGGGGTAGAATAGTATTGATGATATAGGTGGTATTGATGATAGAGGGATATTGATGAAACAGGCGGTATTGATGATAGTTTGTGTGTTGTGTGGTGTGGGTTTGTGTTAGGCCATAATAGGGGGATATTAATGATACAGGGATATTGATGATACATGGGCATTGAGGATACAGGGTTATTGGATGATACAGGGTTATTGATGATACAGGGATATTGATGATACAGGGGGTATTGATGATTCAGGGGTATTGATGATACAGGGATATTGATGATACAGGGTTATTGATGATATAGGGGTATTGATGATACAGGGGGTATTGATGATACAGGGGTATTGATGATATAGGGGGATATTGATGATATAGGGAGTATTGATGATACAGGGGGTATTGATGATATAGGGGGATATTGATGATATAGGGGGTATTGATGATACAGGGGGTATTGATGATATAGGGAGGTATTGATGATATAGGGGGTATTGATGATACAGGGGGTATTGATGATATAGGGGGATATTGATGATATAGGGGGATATTGATGATACAGGGGTATTGATGATATAGGGGGATATTGATGATACAGGGGGTATTGATGATATAGGGAGTATTGATGATATAGGGGGATATTGATGATACAGGGGTATTGATGATATAGGGGGATATTGATGATACAGGGATATTGATGATACAGGGGTATTGATGATACAGGGGGTATTGATGATATAGGGGATATTGATGATACAGGGGTATTGATGATATAGGGGTATATTGATGATACAGGGATATTGATGATACAGGAGGTATTGATGATACAGGGGTATTGATGATAAGGGAATTGATGATACAGGATATTGATGATACAGGGGTATTGATGATACAGGGGGTATTGATGATATAGGGGTATTGATGATATAGGGGTATTGATGATACAGGGGTATTGATGATACAGGGGTATTGATGATACAGGGTTATTGATGATATAGGGGTATTGATGATACAGGGGTATTGATGATACAGGGGGTATTGATGATACAGGGATATTGATGATACAGGTGTATTGATGATACAGGGGTATTGATGATACAGGGTTATTGATGATACAGAGGC
>JABXNX010000968.1:0-14051 GCA_014843695.1 Archivesica marissinica
GTCTGTCTGTCTGTCTGTCTGTCTGTCTGTCTGTCTGTCTGTCTGTCTGTCTGTATGTCTGTCTGTCTGTCTGTCTGTCACAAGTAATATTATATATCTATTTGCAGGTGCAGCCATCGACTACATGGTAAGTATACTGTAAAAACATCCTATAGAAACAGCTAAAACAGTCGAGTAGCTGGCCTGCGACCGAATAGTTAGTAGGCTGTCCGATTAGCGCAGTGGTTAGCTCGCTCGTTTCTCACCAATGCAACCTGGTTCGATCCTCAGACCGGAAAGTATGTGAGATGGTACGGTGGTCGCCAGATCGGACAAGTGTGTTTTATCCGGGTACTCCGGTTTCCTCCCACACAAATGACCACATTTACGCTTTCATCCGCGCCAACAAAAGTGATTAATATAAGTTGCTAGAACTTAAACTTGCTTCGCAATCATAAAATAAATAAAGTTTTAACTAATAGTTCGGTACAATTGTATGTATTCGATGCACACTTTACACCAAATATTTTCTAGAATCGACACGAATCATGTTATTTGTTTAATAGATAGATTTGCGTGTAGAGTGTACAACTACAGTATTCCCCGTGCAGCTCTATAACACATACACGTGTACACAACTACAGTATTCCCCGTGCAGCTCTATAACACATACACGTGTACACAACTACATAATCATAGCTAACCGTCATGGTAGCTGTCGCTTCAAGTGCGAAATCCCCGGAGTTCGAGCCCCGCTGGAGCCGTTACGATTGTACCATTAGGCAAGGCATTTAAATTCCACATTGCCTCTTCTCTCTCCCTCACAGACGGATTATGTAGTCCAGTGGTAACACGCTGGACTGGTAATCCAGGGATTGCAGGTTCGATCCTCCGTCTGACCCTAATAAAGTTAACAGTCTTTCAGATAGGACTTTAAACCGAGGTCTCGTGTCGGCACTGTACACCGTGCACGTATAAGAACCAGAGGAGACTCTGGAATGGGTCTCTGTCTGTATCATTGCACTATCCTCCAAAAATCTAAAATGACTAATCTCTTCTGGAGGCGTCACTCATATGGGCAACCGGTAGCGACGATAAATAAACGTAAAGCGATGGATTCCATCAGGAATGAGGTCTCGAGAGTGATTAATATTAGTTGTGACAACTTGTTTCATAATCGAGCTAAAACAAATTTGTGTAAACTAAGGTTAAAACTATGAGAAACGAGGGTCAGTTACAGATAATATACATGTATATACACAAAGGATGGTAATAATTTTAATTGGTCGTCTGTTTTATACAAATTTATTTTAGCTCGATTGCGAAACAAGTTCCGACAACATATATTAAATGACTCGCGATACCTCATTCCTGGTGGAATCCATCGCCACGAGGGAGAGAGAGAGAGGGGGGATCAACGTGGAATTTAAATGCATTGCCTAAGGGCACAATCGTACACGAATGACCATCCGCACAAACGAGAGTGATTAATATAAGTTGTTAAAACTTGCTACGCAATCGTTGTCACGTTTAATTACAATCCTCCAAACATAAAATGACTAATATATGTCTGGAGGTGTCGCCCCCATCAACAGGGGGCGAGAGATGACCGCACATATATATGGAGGTGTCGCCCCGATTAACAGGGAACGAGATGAATGCACATATATATGGAGGTGTCGCCTCAATTATCAGGGAGCGAGATGAATGCACATATATATGGAGGTGTCGACTCAATTAACAGGGAGCGGAGCGAGATGAATGCACATATATCTGGAGGTGTCGCCTCAATTAACAGGGAGCGATATGAATGCACATATATATGGAGGTGTCGCCCCGATTAACAGGAAGCGAGATGAATGCACATATATCTGGAGGTGTCGCCCCGATTAACAGGGAGCGAGATGAATGCACATATATCTGGAGGTGTCGCCCCGATTAACAGGGAGCGAGATGAATGCACATATATATGCAGGTGTCGCCCCGATTAACAGAGAGCGAGATGACTGCACATATATATGGAGGTGTCGCCCCAATTAACAGGGAGCGAGATGAATGTACATATATATGGAGGTGTTGCCCCGATTAACAGGGAGCGAGATGAATGCAATATATATGGAGGTGTCGCCCCAATTAACAGGGAGTGAGATGAATGCACATATATATGGAGGTGTCGCCCCAATTAACAGGGAGCGAGATGAATGCACATATATATGGAGGTGTCGCCCCAATTAACAGGGAGCGAGATGAATGCACATATATATGGAGGTGTCGCCCCAATTAACAGGGAGTGAGATGAATGCACATATATATGGAGGTGTTGCCCCGATTAACAGGGAGCGATATGACTGCACATATATATGGAGGTGTCGTCCCGATTAACAGGGAGCGAGATGAATGAACATATATATGGAGGTGTCGCCCCGATTAACAGGGAGCGAGATGAATGCACATATATATGGAGATGTCGCCGCGATTAACAGGTAGCGAGATGACTGCACATATATATGGAGGTGTCGCCCCAATTAACAGGGAGCGAGATGAATGTACATATATATGGAGGTGTTGCCCCGATTAAAAGGGAGCGAGATGAATGCACATATATATGGAGGTGTCGCCCCAAATAACAGGGAGTGAGATGAATGTACATATATATGGAGGTGTTGCCCCGATTAACAGGGAGCGAGATGAATGCACATATATATGGAGGAGTCGCCTCAATCAACAGGAAGCGAGATGAATGCACATATATCTGGAGGTGTTGCCTCAATTAACAGCGAGCGAGATGAATGCACATATATATGGAGGTGTCGCCCCGATTAACAGGGAGTGAGATGAATGCACATATATCTGTAGGTGTCGCCTCAATTAACAGGGAGCGAGATGAATGCACATATATATGGAGGTGTCGCCCCAATCAACAGGGGGCGAGAGATGACCGCACATATATCTGGAGGTGTTGCCCCGATTAACAGGGAGCGAGATGAATGCACATATATATGGAGGTGTCGACTCAATTAACAGGGGGCGAGAGATGACCGCACATATATCTGGAGGTGTTGCCCCGATTAACAGGGAGCGAGATGAATGCACATATATATGGAGGTGTCGCCCCAATTAACATGGAGCGAGATGAATGCACATATATATGGAGGTGTCTCCCTAATTAACATGGAGCGAGATGAATGAACATATATATGGAGATGTCGCCCCGATTAACAGGGAGCGAGATGAATGCACATATATATGGAGGTGTCGCCCCGATTAACAGGGAGCGAGATGAATGCACATATATATGGAGATGTCGCCGCGATTAACAGGTAGCGAGATGACTGCACATATATATGGAGGTGTCGCCCCAATTAACAGGGAGCGAGATGAATGTACATATATATGGAGGTGTTGCCCCGATTAACAGGGAGCGAGATGAATGCACATATATATGGAGGTGTCGCCCCAATTAACAGGGAGTGAGATGAATGTACATATAAATGGAGGTGTTGCCCCGATTAACAGGGAGCGAGATGAATGAACATATATATGGAGGTGTTGCCCCGATTAACAGGGAGCGAGATGAATGAACATATATATGGAGGTCTCGCCCCGATTAACAGGGAGCGAGATGACTGCACATATATATGGAGGTGGCGCCCCAATTAACAGGGAGCGAGATGAATGTACATATATCTGCAGGTGTCGCCCCGACTAACAGGGAGCGAGATAAATGCACATATATCTGAAGGTGTCGCCCCGATTAACAGGGAGCGAGATGAATGTACATATATATGGAGGTGTTGCCCCGATTAACAGGGAGCGAGATGAATGTACATATATATGGAGGTGTCGCCCCGATTATCAAGGAGCGAGATGAATGCACATATATATGGAGGTGTCGCCCCGATTAACAGGAAGCGATATGAATGCACATATATCTGGAGGTGTTGCCTCAATTAACAGGGAGCGAGATGAATGCACATATATATGGAGGTGTCGCCCCGATTAACAGGGAGCGAGATGAATGCACATATATCTGGATGTGTCGCCTCAATTAACAGGGAGCGAGATGAATGCACATATATATGGAGGTGTCGCCCCAATCAACAGGGGGCGAGAGATGACCGCACATATATCTGGAGGTGTTGCCCCGATTAACAGGGAGCGAGATGAATGCACATATATATGGAGGTGTCGACTCAATTAACAGGGGGCGAGAGATGACCGCACATATATCTGGAGGTGTTGCCCCGATTAACAGGGAGCGAGATGAATGCACATATATATGGAGGTGTCGCCCCAATTAACATGGAGCGAGATGAATGCACATATATATGGAGGTGTCTCCCTAATTAACATGGAGCGAGATGAATGAACATATATATGGAGATGTCGCCCCGATTAACAGGGAGCGAGATGAATGCACATATATATGGAGATGTCGCCGCGATTAACAGGTAGCGAGATGACTGCACATATATATGGAGGTGTCGCCCCAATTAACAGGGAGCGAGATGAATGTACATATATATGGAGGTGTTGCCCCGATTAACAGGGAGCGAGATGAATGCACATATATATGGAGGTGTCGCCCCAATTAACAGGGAGTGAGATGAATGTACATATATATGGAGGTGTTGCCCCGATTAACAGGGAGCGAGATGAATGAACATATATATGGAGGTGTTGCCCCGATTAACAGGGAGCGAGATGAATGAACATATATATGGAGGTGTCGCCCCGATTAACAGGGAGCGAGATGACTGCACATATATATGGAGGTGTCGCCCCAATTAACAGGGAGCGAGATGAATGTACATATATATGGATGTGTCGCCCCGATTAACAGAGAGCGAGATGACTGCCCATATATATGGAGGTGTCGCCCCAATTAACAGGGAGCGAGATGAATGCACATATATCTGAAGGTGTCGCCCCGATTAACAGGGAGCGAGATGAATGTACATATATCTGGAGGTGTCGCCCCGACTAACAGGGAGCGAGATGAATGCACATATATCTGAAGGTGTCGCCCCGATTAACAGGGAGCGAGATGAATGTACATATATATGGAGGTGTTGCCCCGATTAACAGGGAGCGAGATGAATGTACATATATCTGGAGGTGTCGCCCCGATTAACAGGGAGCGAGATGAATGCACATATATATGGAGGTGTCGCCCCGATTAACAGGGAGCGAGATGAATGAACATATATCTGGAGGTGTTGCCCCGATTAACATGGAGCGAGATGAATGCACATATATATGGAGGTGTCGCCCCGATTAACAGGGAGCGAGATGAATGCACATATATATGGAGGTGTTGCCCCGACTAACAGGGAGCGAGATGAATGCACACATATATGGGAGTTGTCGCCCCAATTAACAGGGAGAGAGATGAATGCACATATATATGGAGGTGTCGCCCCAATTAACATGGAGCGAGATGAATGCACATATATATGGAGGTGTTGCCCCGACTAACAGGGAGCGAGATGAATGCACACATATATGGGAGTTGTCGCCCCAATTAACAGGGAGAGAGATGAATGCACATATATATGGAGGTGTCGCCCCGATTAACAGGGAGCGAGATGAATGCACACATATATGGGAGCTGTCGCCCCAATTAACAGGGAGCGAGATGAATGCACATATATATGGAGGTGTCGCCCCAATTAACAGGGAGTGAGATGAATGTACATATATATGGAGGTGTTGCCCCGATTAACAGGGAGCGAGATGACTGCACATATATATGGAGGTGTCGCCCCAATTAACAGGGAGCGAGATGAATGTACATATATATGGAGGTATCGCCCCGATTAACAGGGAGCGAGATGACTGCCCATATATATGGAGGTGTCGCCCCGATTAACAGGGAGCGAGATGAATGCACATATATCTGAAGGTGTCGCCCCGATTAACAGGGAGCGAGATGAATGTACATATATCTGGAGGTGTCGCCCCGACTAACAGGGAGCGAGATGAATGCACATATATCTGAAGGTGTCGCCCCGATTAACAGGGAGCGAGATGAATGCACATATATATGGAGGTGTCGCCCCGATTAACAGGGAGCGAGATGAATGCACATATATCTGGAGGTGTTGCCCCGATTAACAGGGAGCGAGATGAATGCACATATATATGGAGGTGTCGCCCCGATTAACAGGGAGCGAGATGAATGCACATATATCTGGAGGTGTCGCCCCGATTAACAGGGAGCGAGATGAATGCACATATATATGGAGGTGTTGCCCCGACTAACAGGGAGCGAGATGAATGCACACATATATGGGAGTTGTCGCCCCAATTAACAGGGAGAGAGATGAATGCACATATATATGGAGGTGTCGCCCCAATTAACAGGGAGCGAGATGAATGCACATATATATGGAGGTGCTGCCCCGACTAACAGGGAGCGAGATGAATGCACACATATATGGGAGTTGTCGCCCCAATTAACAGGGAGAGAGATGAATGCACATATATATGGAGGTGTCGCCCCGATTAACAGGGAGCGAGATGAATGCACACATATATGGGAGTTGTCGCCCCAATTAACAGGGAGCGAGATGAATGCACATATATATGGAGGTGTCGCCCCGATTAGCAGAGAGCGATATGAATGAACACATATATGGAGGTGTTGCCCCGTATCTGGAGGTGTCGCCCCAATGAACAGGGAGCGAGATGACTGCACATATATATGGAGGTGTCGCCCCGATTAACAGGGAGCGAGATGAATGCACATATATCTGGAGGTGTCGCCCCGATTAACAGGGGGTGCAATAATGAAATAAAACAAACTCTGCAAGTTATATAACATGTAACGTTATTCAAACCATGACTTTCTTTTAGCACTGGCAGATTGGACTCAGTCGTCGATTCCGAGCATTGAAGCTATGGTTTGTCATCAGATCATTTGGGGTTGATGGTCTACAAAAACACGTGAGAAAGGTAATTAACAACATTCTAATATTAAGAAACGTGATGATTTGAAACACGTGACCTTTTTTCATATGTTTTATTTACCGTAGTCCTATAAATAAGACCTCCACATAAAAAATTTAAAAGAATTATGTTATGACTGGATAGTAAAATGTCACATTTTTCAAGTCTAAATATTTGAACTACATTTACCTAAGCTTGGCACGAGGCGAGACATGAACCTGGATATTTGACAAGAAATCCTGCGCTTCTTATCTATCCCACCCAAAACCCATCCATCCACCAACCCATTAATCCCATACAATTCCACCCCAGCCAAATCAGCCATATGCCTTACGATCACTTACAGCTATACCCAATATTCACTGCAAAACTCAATCGCATGCTTCTTCTTTTCTGCCTCTAACTATTCGCCAGTGGAATATACTTCCACAAGAACTTAAAAATGCCTCAACCATAGGAGAATTTAAAAGCAAGCTGAATAATAGGGCTAAACAAAAGAAAACAATTTACAACATTGGCAATAGGAAAAACCAAGTATATCACGCACGCCTTCGCTTGGGATGCAGTGCGCTGAGCTTCTGTCTTCACAGAAGAAATATTGTTCCTTCTCCTCTGTGCATATGCGGCGTTGTAGAAACTACATTCCACTTCCTGTTTCAATGTCCAAGATACCATGCATTGCGCCAACACTATATTCACGATCTCCCATGTGCACATACGTTAAATAATCTACTGTACGGTGATGACCGACTTACATTCGAAGTCAACAAACACATCTTCCTACGAGTCCAAGTCTTCATAGCAGCAACTAAGCGCTTCGATATCTAGTCATTTACCATCAAATGTCCGACCCCCTATCCATGCAGCGTGTGAGACAGTACCTAGTATGTTTTACTAATGTTATAAACTAACACTAATTAATGCATTGAATCAGGATAACATTGAGTCACCGTGTGCATTTATAATTCAGTATCAGGTTTGAACTATATAGAATTAAACCTATCCAATGCTCAAACAATACCTACCATACACTGGCTCTAATGTGCTAAATTTATATGTTTGCAAACTCCACTATGGAAAGGAATTTGTATAGGCATTTTAATATGCTTGTTTTCCAATCCAAATTATTTCTCTTGTAACACTTTATTCTTATATGCTATTTTCTGAATAAAAATATGTTTAAACTAATCCCATACAACCATCAGACATTAATAATAATGGACTGCAAGTATGATGGTATGAGGTCACGACAGTATTTTAAGATTATATATAAAACTCTGGTCTATTTTAAGATTTTATATAAAACTGGTCTATTTTAAGATTTTATATAAAACTCTGGTCTATTTTAAGTTTTATATAAAACTCTGGTCTATTTTAAGATTTTATATAAAACTCTGGTCTATTTTAAGATTTTATATAAAACTCTGGTCTATTTTAAGATTTTATATAAAACTCTGGTCTATTTTAAGATTTTATATAAAATTCTGGTCTATTTTAAGATTTTATATAAAACTCTGGTCTATTTTAAGCTTTTATATAAAACTCTGGTCTATTGAGAGCAGTCCAATATTAAAAATTAAGTACAGCAAGTACAACTGTATGACGTCATGACAGTGTTTTAACAATGGTGAAGAATACACCTACATTCAGGATCCAGATTCTTGACCACCAAATTTCTTGTTGCTCCGTACGTTACGTACGTTTAGCATAATTCCATCTGCTGTTCAGATTATGTCATGAGTTGTTTTACCGTTACAGGGGATTCGACTTGCTAAGTACTTTGAAGAACAGGTTCGAAGTGACACACGGTTTGAAATGCCAGTCGAGCGCCATCTTGGATTGGTTGTATTTAGAGTCAAGGTTAGTTAATAAAAGGTGATTGGTATAATGCTGAAAGTGAGTCTTGTCATCACGGCGAGCACTTTGCAGCCGAGGCAGCTTAGGACACCAGGGATCATTCTAGA
Source organism: Archivesica marissinica (assembly GCA_014843695.1). Lineage (NCBI taxonomy): Eukaryota > Metazoa > Mollusca > Bivalvia > Venerida > Vesicomyidae > Archivesica > Archivesica marissinica. Next base: position 8,895 of record JABXNX010000968.1, read on the forward strand.
GGGCGATGTGGGCGAAATTGTCGCCCTAGGGACCCTGACTTCGCCCTCTGCCAACATTTTCATATGATATGTAATTGATTATCAAACTCACCATAATTACTGGACAAAGTCACCATTAAATGCAAGTGAACAAGATAAAAATACCACTGCTGTCCTATTAGCGCAGTGGTTAGCGCGCTCGCTTCTCACCAATGCAACCCAGGTTCGATCCACGGACCGGTAAGTATATGAGATGGTATGGTGGTCGCCAGATCAGACAGGTGGGGTTTCTCTGGGTACTCCGGTTCCTCACACACGAATGACTACATTTACGCTTTCACCGGCGCCAACGAGAGTGAGTAATATCAGTTGTTAAATCTTGCTTCGCAATTATTGTAAAATAAATAAAGTTTAAGCAAAGAAAAGAAAGACAACTCATATGTTACTATTGACAGGGAGACAATGCACGCACGGAAAGTCTGCTCCAGCGCTTGAACCGTTCCGGTAAAGTACACATGGTTCCGGCATCCATTAAGGGTAAATACATCATCAGATTCACTGTGACGTCACAGTATACGACAGAGGAAGACATCGACAAAGATTGGAAGATTATAAAGGAAATGCATTCTATGATCCAGAACGACGAATCAGGTAAACCAACCTAGGTCATGCTCACTGAACATGTCTACATCCCCGAGAGGGGTTCAACATTAAACAGTGTTAAAGGTAGATAGTGTAGGGTAACCCCTTGTATTCGTGTGTGGCCTGACCTATGCAAATCTGACTCTAACGTTAGACCACAGGAACTTGAAATTGTATCCATAAACCACCAACGGTCTCGTACCTCTATCCTAGGACACCCCCCTTTTATTAACGGTCTCGTACCTCTATCCTAGGACACCCCCCTCTATTAAAAAAGGGGTGTGTCCTAGGATAGAGGTACGAGACCGTTGGTGGCTTATGGATAACATTTCAAGTTCATGTGTTTAGACAGATTTGGCAAAATCATGACTATATTTTGGAAGGATATGGCTAAATCATAACCATACCTTAGACAAGTCGGAGAAAACCTTTGAAAACCTGGCATGATCTATATACGGATAGATTTTAAAAACTATGTTATTTTCACAATAATATATTCCGGTGTTACTGGTTTCCGATGGTCGTTTCTTAACATACCGCTGGTCTTGACATACCGAGGCATTCACAATTTTTCAGAACGAGGTAAAATAACGCCACCTATCATTTCTTTCCATTGGATCAGTGTTGATCCAGAAAGGTAAACATGTGTTGATAAACAAGAAATCATAAACTATCAACGTAAGTGGTGAGTAAATAACTGATGCAAGATGCTTACCTGAATATCGAGATCTATGTAAAATTACCCCCACCCCTTTATCTGACAAAATGCACATACTATATATTTTTGTTCATTCCAACTTTGTACTTGGTGGTTTGCTACCTGGTATTTATGAATGAAACTGTTTTGGCCACGTGTTTAGGTTACTACGTAATTCCCATATTACCAAATGTGTGCATACTTTTAAGGTCCCAACCGCGCTTTTTCAACTTAATGATTATTTTTCAAAACAGTTCCTCTCCCGCAATTTTAGTATTTTTTATTAAAAACAAGTTGATGTTCATATCTATGGAACTTTCTCCCGTGATGTACATCTATTGACATGCGGTGATATAGCCATATTCCCGCATTTTATTATTCATAAAAAGTGGGCCCATCGTAGGCCTAAAGCTATTTGCTGTTCTCTGGTGGGAGATTAAAAAGATATTCATGTTTTATGTTAAAATGATAAATTTACTGCAAGACTTACATATTATACAGATTAAGATCTCTATCAAATACTCACATAATTTTATTATGACTACCTTTGTATAAACACCCAAATCAGGGCGTCGGACATTTGCCGCGGTATACTCGGAACTATTGACTACGTAATAAACACAAGTGATTCCCAATATTATTTCTTCTTTGTGTATGTGTAATGTTGAAGTGGAGAAGTCATAGAATTAAGCAAAATGAGTTTTAAATTCAGGTACATAATAGTATATATGTAGTTTGGTTTTTAATAGCTAGTACTGCGATATGCCCATAATGCATCCTAGTACATAACGGACTCCTATAGGTTTAGAATGTTCATACACTGCAAACAATTTACGTCACCGAATAACAATATCTTACCTTTCATTCACAAAAATCTCGAAGAAAACCGATTGTTTACTTTGTGAAAAAAGTTGACAAAATGGCGGCACCTCACTCTCAGTAATCCGGAATGACGTCACGTGTGTTCGCCTAACTGTGGAAATTGCCAGCAGCGCGAGCATTACTATTATTAATAACAGATTTAATTTATCATTTTCACTCAAAATTCATTTGTTGGACAGCATTTTGTCTATATTCTGTATCTAAAACACTAACTAACACTTAGACAAACACACGGGCATAAGAAGTCGTCACCACTCCTAATTACTCTGACTGGGTGCAGAACCGCAAATGGACCCATCCATCGAACACATCACACGGTGCCCAACAGAGAATACTTAGGTTTACACAACCATGTATATCAGTTGGAGAACCTCTGTGACAACACATGGACCTGAAGGCGAAATTATTATTCATAAGGACCCCTTGTGTGTAAGGACGAAACTCGTAAACACGGAACAGTGAGACTATAATGACATTATTTATTCGTAAATATATTGGCGTGGCAGACGATGTACATGTCATTGGGGGGGGGGAATTGTTAATTTCTTTAAAAAATGATATTTATATGGCGATATAAATGGGATATAGTGAAATTTAGTGAAAACTGCATAGGTTCAAAGTTTTCATCGCTTATTTACCTGTCTGAAGTGCACAAGGTATGTTTATTTATATTTCCGGTTACTGGATCGTGAAATATCACGTGATCTCTCGCGACTTGTTATTCCCACAGTTAGGCGAAAACCCGTTCTGGGCAAAAATTCTTCACGCCGGGATACAGTCTACACCCGTTATGTCGAATTCCATCGGACCGAACAAAATACTTTGACATAAACAAAGTTTTACTTAACGAAATTCGATATAAACAATCCAGATATATGTAAAATGATAGTCTGAAACGGGACTTTGATCCGACTTCGAGATAACCGGATAATTCGACATAACGGATGTAGACTTATAGAGTGGTTATTTGTACAGTTGTTCCCCAATCCGGATAGCAACCTGAAATGCTCATAAACAGCACATTTCGGTGGAAAAAAGTTCTCAACAAGTTGTCTGTTTATATTCGGCTACTGAACCAGTCAGGTGACAGTTGCATTAGGCTACCGGTACGCACAACGGAATGTTATTGAACCATGCTTCACCTCTGTCAGCGAAAATAGGTTAACACTATTTAAATATTTAAAATACGGATGTAAATGGGAACAATACGCCGAGCATAGGAATACGCCGAGCATAGGTTCCACCACTCTACTGCTATATTCGGGATGGCATTGCACATATGATATAATTTTTATATATCTATCTTGCAATTATCGTCAACATCCCTGACATCGACCGGCGCCTGTTTTCGACCTTTGTTTATTCACGTGATTTTTGTTTTCATACGGAACGTGAATGAAGTCATTGTTCTCAAAACAGGTGCTTGGGTACTATGATGTTCACATATTACTTATCAAAGAGCATATACATATTCACATTTTATCGGAGCCCAAGTGCACTGATAAATGCATATCAGGCTGTTAGAGACATGGGGTTGCTAGTAAAATTGGCAGCAACAGTATGATGACATTTCTCTCCATGTCACAACTTATCTCATATTGAAGAGTAATCATAGGGTCATTCCCACAGGGATTCGACACGTTTGGGGGTATATATATATTTAAGTACAGGGATTCTACTCTGTGGGATGTCAGGTTTCGCATCGTTCAGTAAAATGGCTCTATCTGAAACAATGTTGTACAAATCTGTCCAAATATAACGCCTATCCCGAGTCTTTATATTGTTCTTCAAATAAAACACAACTTTAAGCTGCATGCATGTATACTTTGCAAACAATTGCCACAGACATTGGCCATAGCAGGTCACATTTCCATACTAGGACACGGGTTCTGTCAGTAACCAAAACAAATCTTCGACGGGAGAGTTTTAACTGTGAATAACATTATCAATACAATGTGTTTCCACTAACGTGTAGGTTTCTTCGGCAAAAATGTACGTCAAAAAGAGATTTCGTAAAACTTTCAATTTGTTTTGAACATTTCTAAAGCGGCGCAATTCGCGTTGAAACGAGCGTTCTGATTGGATTATCAGAATGTAACAAGATGTTTGTTTTTATATGAAGAATAATCATAATCCAATCAGAACGCTCAATCTTCCGTGTCAAATCACCCAATGAGGTAACCCGTACCCCCTTCGATTTTGCTGAAATTTGGTTTATATGCTCATTTTGGCTGAACAATCTGATATTGCAAACTTTAGCTTCATTGGACGAACGGTTCCTGAGATACGGCCAACCCAAGGATTTCGGCCAAAATGGGTGTGGCCGCCAATATTCAAATGACCATAGCTCAGTTACCGATAGGTCAAAATTGATGAAATAGGAATTTCTGGAATGGAAATTCCACAAGGATTCCAAATCTACCCTTATATTTGACATAGGAATGTTGTTGATTTTTTGCACATTTTCTGCCAAATACATGGCTTCACATATTATCAGTAGACCTCAAAACCACAACATTATGCTGATTATTTCTCTGCAAATATAGATTTGCAAAATCCTCAGAGAAACATGTGTTGATATAGACGATAGGTTGATAAGATCAATTTTATTTTGAATCATTTGAAGCATAAACTCTGAGGAACTTTTGAACAGACTATACAAATAAGTGCTAAGAATTAACAAAAGTATACATTTCTTATGCTATGGAATAAAAAACAGTTCGCAGACGGATCTGTAGTCCAGTGGTTAACGCGTTAGATTGCGAATCCAGGTATCGTATGTTTGATCCCCCATCTGACCCAAATGATATTAACAGTCCTTCAGATGTGACTTTAAGCCAAAGGTCTCGTGTCGGTACTTTCCACCTTCCACGTAAAAGAACCAAAGGAGACTCTGGAATTGGTCTCAGTCTGTATCATTGCACTATCCTCCAACATCTAAATTTGCTAATCTCGCC
>JABXNX010000969.1:0-14046 GCA_014843695.1 Archivesica marissinica
TATAGAGCATAGAGTGACATTCGTGTTGCATATATAGCATAGACTGACATATAGAGCATAGAGTGACATTCGTGTTGCATATATAGTATATAGTGACATATAGAGCATATAGTGACATTCGTGTTGCATATAGAGCATATAGTGACATTCGGGTTGCATATAGAGTATAGACTGACATATAGAGCATAGAGTGACATTCGTGTTGCATATAGAGTATATAGTGATATATAGAGCATAGAGTGGCATTCGTGTTGCATATAGAGTATAGAGTGATATATAGAGCATAGAGTGACATTCGTGTTGCAAAAAAAACATATAGAGCATAGAGTGACATTCGTGTTGCATATAGAGTATAGACTGACATATAGAGCATAGAGTGACATTCGTGTTGCATATAGAGTATATAGTGACATATAGAGCATAGAGTGGCATTCGTGTTGCATATAGAGCATAGAGTGACATTCGGGTTGCATATAGAGTATAGACTGACATATAGAGCATAGAGTGACATTCGTGTTGCATATAGAGTATATAGTGATATATAGAGCATAGAGTGGCATTCGTGTTGCATATAGAGTATAGAGTGATATATAGAGCATAGAGTGACATTCGGGTTGCATATAGAGTATAGAGTGACATATAGAGCATAGAGTGACATTCGTGTTGCATATAGAGTATAGACTGATATATAGAGCATAGAGTGACATTCGTGTTGCATATAGAGTATAGACTGATATATAGAGCATAGAGTGACATTCGGGTTGCATATAGAGTATAGAGTGACATACAGAGTATAGAGTGACATTCGGGTTGCATATAGAGCATAGAGTGACATTCGTGTTGCATATAGAGTATAGACTGACATATAGAGCATAGAGTGACATTCGTGTTGCATATAGAGCATATACTGACATATAGAGCATAGAGTGACATTCGTGTTGCATATAGAGTATAGAGTGACATATAGAGCATAGAGTGACATTCGTGTTGCATATAGAGCATAGAGTGACATTCGTGTTGCATATAGAGTATAGACTGACATATAGAGCATAGAGTGACATTCGTGTTGCATATAGAGTATAGACTGACAATATAGAGCATAGAGTGACATTCGTGTTGCATATAGAGTATATAGTGACATATAGAGCATAGAGTGACATTCGTGTTGCATATAGAGCATAGACTGACATATAGAGCATAGAGTGACATTCGTGTTGCATATAGAGTATAGAGTGACATATAGAGCATAGAGTGACATTCGTGTTGCATATAGAGCATATAGTGACATTCGGGTTGCATATAGAGTATATAGTGACATATAGAGCATAGAGTGACATTCGTGTTGCATATAGAGCATAGAGTGACATTCGTGTTGCATATAGAGTATAGACTGACATATAGAGCATAGAGTGACATTCGTGTTGCATATAGAGCATAGACTGACATATAGAGCATAGAGTGACATTCGTGTTGCATATAGAGTATAGAGTGACATATAGAGCATAGAGTGACATGCATATAGAGCATAGACTGACATATAGAGCATAGAGTGACATTCGTGTTGCATATAGAGTATAGACTGACATATAGAGCATAGAGTGACATTCGTGTTGCATATAGAGTATAGACTGACATATAGAGCATAGAGTGACATTCGTGTTGCATATAGAGCATAGACTGACATATAGAGCATAGAGTGACATTCGTGTTGCATATAGAGCATATACTGATATATAGAGCATAGAGTGACATTCGTGTTGCATATAGAGCATAGACTGACATATAGAGCATAGAGTGACATTCGTGTTGCATATAGAGTATAGAGTGACATATAGAGCATATAGTGACATTCGTGTTGCATATAGAGCATATAGTGACATTCGGTTGCATATAGAGTATAGACTGACATATAGAGCATAGAGTGACATTCGTGTTGCATATAGAGCATAGAGTGACATTCGTGTTGCATATAGAGCATAGAATGACATATAGAGCATAGAGTGACATTCGTGTTGCATATAGAGCATAGAATGACATATAGAGCATAGAGTGACATTCGTGTTGCATATAGAGCATAGAGTGACATTCGTGTTGCATATAGAGCATAGAGTGACATTCGTGTTGCATATAGAGCATAGAGTGACATTCGTGTTGCATATAGAGCATAGACTGATATATAGAGCATAGAGTGACATTCATGTTGCATATAGAGCATATAGTGACATTCGTGTTGCATATAGAGCATAGAGTGACATTCGTATTGCATATAGAGCATAGAGTGACATTCGTGTTGCATATAGAGCATAGACTGACATATAGAGCATAGAGTGACATTCGTGTTGCATATAGAGTATAGAGTGACATATAGAGCATAGAGTGACATTCGTGTTGCATATATAGCATAGACTGACATATAGAGCATAGAGTGACATTCGTGTTGCATATAGAGTATAGACTGACATATAGAGCATAGAGTGACATTCGTGTTGCATATAGAGCATAGACTGACATATAGAGCATAGAGTGACATTCGTGTTGCATATATAGCATAGACTGACATATAGAGCATAGAGTGACATTCGTGTTGCATATAGAGTATAGAATGACATATAGAGCATAGAGTGACATTCGTGTTGCATATAGAGCATATAGTGACATTCGGGTTGCATATAGAGTATAGACTGACATATAGAGCATAGAGTGTCATTCGTGTTGCATATAGAGCATAGAGTGACATTCGTGTTGCATATAGAGTATAGAATGACATATAGAGCATAGAGTGACATTCGTGTTGCATATAGAGCATAGAGTGACGTTCGTGTTGCATATAGAGCATAGAGTGACGTTCGTGTTGCATATAGAGCATGTAGATACATTCGTGTTGCATATAGAGTATATAGTGATATATAGAGCATAGAGTGGCATTCGTGTTGCATATAGAGTATAGAGTGACATATAGAGCATAGAGTGACATTCGTGTTGCATATAGAGTATAGAGTGACATATAGAGCATAGAGTGACATTCGTGTTGCATATAGAGTATAGACTGACATATAGAGCATAGAGTGACATTCGTGTTGCATATAGAGTATAGACTGATATATAGAGCATAGAGTGGCATTCGTGTTGCATATAGAGCATAGAGTGACATTCGGGTTGCATATAGAGTATAGACTGACATATAGAGCATAGAGTGACATTCGTGTTGCATATAGAGAATAGAGTGACATATAGAGCATAGAGTGACATTCGGGTTGCATATAGAGTATAGAGTGACATATAGAGCATAGAGTGACATTCGTGTTGCATATAGAGTATAGACTGACATATAGAGCATAGAGTGACATTCGTGTTGCATATAGAGTATATAGTGACATATAGAGCATAGAGTGGCATTCGTGTTGCATATAGAGCATAGAGTGACATTCGGGTTGCATATAGAGTATAGACTGACATATAGAGCGTAGAGTGACATTCGTGTTGCATATAGAGTATATAGTGATATATAGAGCATAGAGTGGCATTCGTGTTGCATATAGAGTATAGAGTGATATATAGAGCATAGAGTGACACTCGGGTTGCATATAGAGTATAGAGTGACATATAGAGCATAGAGTGACATTCGTGTTGCATATAGAGTATAGACTGATATATAGAGCATAGAGTGACATTCGTGTTGCATATAGAGTATAGACTGATATATAGAGCATAGAGTGACATTCGGGTTGCATATAGAGTATAGAGTGACATACAGAGTATAGAGTGACATTCGGGTTGCATATAGAGCATAGAGTGACGTTCGTGTTGCATATAGAGTATAGACTGACATATAGAGCATAGAGTGACATTCGTGTTGCATATAGAGCATATACTGACATATAGAGCATAGAGTGACATTCGTGTTGCATATAGAGTATAGAGTGACATATAGAGCATAGAGTGACATTCGTGTTGCATATAGAGCATAGAGTGACATTCGTGTTGCATATAGAGTATAGACTGACATATAGAGCATAGAGTGACATTCGTGTTGCATATATAGTATAGACTGACATATAGAGCATAGAGTGACATTCGTGTTGCATATAGAGTATATAGTGATATATAGAGCATAGAGTGACATTCGTATTGCATATAGAGTATAGAGTGATATATAGAGCATAGAGTGAAATTCGGGTTGCATATAGAGTATAGAGTGACATATAGAGCATAGAGTGACATTCGTGTTGCATATAGAGCATATAGTGACATTCGGGTTGCATATAGAGTATATAGTGACATATAGAGCATAGAGTGACATTCGTGTTGCATATAGAGCATAGAGTGACATTCGTGTTGCATATAGAGTATAGACTGACATATAGAGCATAGAGTGACATTCGTGTTGCATATAGAGAATAGACTGACATATAGAGCATAGAGTGACATTCGTGTTGCATATAGAGTATAGACTGACATATAGAGCATAGAGTGACATTCGTGTTGCATATAGAGTATAGACTGATATATAGAGCATAGAGTGACATTCGTGTTGCATATAGAGTATAGACTGATATATAGAGCATATAGTGACATTCGGGTTGCATATAGAGTATAGACTGACATATAGAGCATAGAGTGACATTCGTTCTGCATATAGAGTATAGAGTGACATATAGAGCATAGAGTGACATTCGTGTTGCATATAGAGCATATAGTGACATTCGTGTTGCATATAGAGCATATAGTGACATTCGTATTGCATATAGAGCATAGAGTGACATTCGTGTTGCATATAGAGCATAGACTGATATATAGAGCATAGAGTGACATTCATGTTGCATATAGAGCATATAGTGACATTCGTGTTGCATATAGAGCATAGAGTGACATTCGTATTGCATATAGAGCATAGAGTGACATTCGTGTTGCATATAGAGCATAGACTGACATATAGAGTATAGAGTGACATTCGTGTTGCATATAGAGTATAGAGTGACATATAGAGCATAGAGTGACATTCGTGTTGCATATATAGCATAGACTGACATATATAGCATAGAGTGACATTCGTGTTGCATATAGAGTATAGAGTGACATATAGAGCATAGAGTGACATTCGTGTTGCATATAGAGTATAGACTGACATATAGAGCATAGAGTGACATTCGTGTTGCATATAGAGCATAGACTGACATATAGAGCATAGAGTGACATTCGTGTTGCATATAGAGCATAGACTGACATATAGAGCATAGAGTGACATTCGTGTTGCATATATAGCATAGACTGACATATAGAGCATAGAGTGACATTCGTGTTGCATATAGAGTATAGAGTGACATATAGAGCATATAGTGACATTCGTGTTGCATATAGAGCATATAGTGACATTCGGGTTGCATATAGAGTATGGACTGACATATAGAGCATAGAGTGACATTCGTGTTGCATATAGAGCATAGAGTGACATTCGTGTTGCATATAGAGTATAGAATGACATATAGAGCATAGAGTGACATTCGTGTTGCATATAGAGCATAGAGTGACATTCGTGTTGCATATAGAGTATAGACTGACATATAGAGCATAGAGTGACATTCGTGTTGCATATAGAGTATAGACTGATATATAGAGCATAGAGTGACATTCGGGTTGCATATAGAGTATAGAGTGACATATAGAGCATAGAGTGACATTCGTGTTGCATATAGAGCATAGAGTGACATTCGTGTTGCATATAGAGTATAGACTGACATATAGAGCATAGAGTGACATTCGTGTTGCATATAGAGCATAGAGTGACGTTCGTGTTGCATATAGAGCATATAGTGACATTCGTGTTGCATATAGAGTATATAGTGATATATAGAGCATAGAGTGACATTCGTGTTGCATATAGAGTATAGACTGATATATAGAGCATAGAGTGACATTCGGGTTGCATATAGAGTATATAGTGATATATAGAGCATAGAGTGACATTCGTGTTGCATATAGAGTATAGACTGATATATAGAGCATAGAGTGACATTCGTGTTGCATATAGAGTATAGACTGACATATAGAGCATAGAGTGACATTCGTGTTGCATATAGAGTATATAGTGTATTAGAGCATAGAGTGACATTCGTGTTGCATATAGAGCATAGAGTGACATTCGGGTTGCATATAGAGTATAGAGTGACATATAGAGCATAGAGTGACATTCGTGTTGCATATAGAGCATAGAGTGACATTCGTGTTGCATATAGAGTATAGACTGACATATAGAGCATAGAGTGACATTCGTGTTGCATATAGAGTATAGACTGACATATAGAGCATAGAGTGACATTCGTGTTGCATATAGAGTATAGAGTGACATATAGAGCATAGAGTGACATTCGTGTTGCATATAGAGCATAGAGTGACATTCGTATTGCATATAGAGCATAGAGTGACATTCGTGTTGCATATAGAGCATAGACTGACATATAGAGCATAGAGTGACATTCGTGTTGCATATAGAGTATAGAGTGACATATAGAGCATAGAGTGACATTCGTGTTGCATATAGAGCATAGACTGACATATAGAGCATAGAGTGACATTCGTGTTGCATATAGAGTATAGAGTGACATATAGAGCATAGAGTGACATTCGTGTTGCATATAGAGTATAGACTGACATATAGAGCATAGAGTGACATTCGTGTTGCATATAGAGCATAGACTGACATATAGAGCATAGAGTGACATTCGTGTTGCATATAGAGCATAGACTGACATATAGAGCATAGAGTGACATTCGTGTTGCATATATAGCATAGACTGACATATAGAGCATAGAGTGACATTCGTGTTGCATATAGAGTATAGAGTGACATATAGAGCATATAGTGACATTCGTGTTGCATATAGAGCATATAGTGACATTCGGGTTGCATATAGAGTATAGACTGACATATAGAGCATAGAGTGACATTCGTGTTGCATATAGAGCATAGAGTGACATTCGTGTTGCATATAGAGTATAGAATGACATATAGAGCATAGAGTGACATTCGTGTTGCATATAGAGCATAGAGTGACGTTCGTGTTGCATATAGAGCATAGAGTGACATTCGTGTTGCATATAGAGCATAGAGTGACATTCGTGTTGCATATAGAGCATAGACTGATATATAGAGCATAGAGTGACATTCATGTTGCATATAGAGCATATAGTGACATTCGTGTTGCATATAGAGCATAGAGTGACATTCGTATTGCATATAGAGCATAGAGTGACATTCGTGTTGCATATAGAGCATAGACTGACATATAGAGCATAGAGTGACATTCGTGTTGCATATAGAGTATAGAGTGACATATAGAGCATAGAGTGACATTCGTGTTGCATATATAGCATAGACTGACATATAGAGCATAGAGTGACATTCGTGTTGCATATAGAGTATAGAGTGACATATAGAGCATATAGTGACATTCGTGTTGCATATAGAGTATAGACTGACATATAGAGCATAGAGTGACATTCGTGTTGCATATAGAGCATAGACTGACATATAGAGCATAGAGTGACATTCGTGTTGCATATAGAGCATAGACTGACATATAGAGCATAGAGTGACATTCGTGTTGCATATATAGCATAGACTGACATATAGAGCATAGAGTGACATTCGTGTTGCATATAGAGTATAGAATGACATATAGAGCATAGAGTGACATTCGTGTTGCATATAGAGCATATAGTGACATTCGGGTTGCATATAGAGTATATACTGACATATAGAGCATAGAGTGACATTCGTGTTGCATATAGAGCATAGAGTGACGTTCGTGTTGCATATAGAGCATAGAGTGACATTCGTGTTGCATATAGAGCATAGAGTGACGTTCGTGTTGCATATAGAGCATAGAGTGACGTTCGTGTTGCATATAGAGCATGTAGTGACATTCGTGTTGCATATAGAGTATATAGTGATATATAGAGCATAGAGTGGCATTCGTGTTGCATATAGAGTATATTGTGATATATAGAGCATAGAGTGACATTCGGGTTGCAAATAGAGTATATAGTGATATATAGAGCATAGAGTGACATTCGTGTTGCATATAGAGTATAGACTGACATATAGAGCATAGAGTGACATTCGTGTTGCATATAGAGTATATACTGATATATAGAGAATAGAGTGGCATTCATGTTGCATGTAGAGCATAGAGTGACATTCGTGTTGCATATAGAGTATATAGTGACATATAGAGCATAGAGTGGCATTCGTGTTGCATATAGAGCATAGAGTGACATTCGGGTTGCATATAGAGTATAGACTGACATATAGAGCATAGAGTGACATTCGTGTTGCATATAGAGTATATAGTGATATATAGAGCATAGAGTGGCATTCGTGTTGCATATAGAGTATAGAGTGATATATAGAGCATAGAGTGACATTCGGGTTGCATATAGAGTATAGAGTGACATATAGAGCATAGAGTGACATTCGTGTTGCATATAGAGTATAGACTGATATATAGAGCATAGAGTGACATTCGTGTTGCATATAGAGTATAGACTGATATATAGAGCATAGAGTGACATTCGGGTTGCATATAGAGTATAGAGTGACATACAGAGTATAGAGTGACATTCGGGTTGCATATAGAGCATAGAGTGACGTTCGTGTTGCATATAGAGTATAGACTGACATATAGAGCATAGAGTGACATTCGTGTTGCATATAGAGCATATACTGACATATAGAGCATAGAGTGACATTCGTGTTGCATATAGAGTATAGAGTGACATATAGAGCATAGAGTGACATTCGTGTTGCATATAGAGCATAGAGTGACATTCGTGTTGCATATAGAGTATAGACTGACATATAGAGCATAGAGTGACATTCGTGTTGCATATATAGTATAGACTGACATATAGAGCATAGAGTGACATTCGTGTTGCATATAGAGTATATAGTGATATATAGAGCATAGAGTGACATTCGTATTGCATATAGAGCATAGAGTGACACTTGCATATAGAGTATAGAGTGACATATAGAGCATATAGTGACATTCGGGTTGCATATAGAGTATAGAGTGACATATAGGGCATAGAGTGACATTCGTGTTGCATATAGAGCATATAGTGACATTCGGGTTGCATATAGAGTATATAGTGACATATAGAGCATAGAGTGACATTCGTGTTGCATATAGAGCATAGAGTGACATTCGTGTTGCATATAGAGTATAGACTGACATATAGAGCATAGAGTGACATTCGGGTTGCATATAGAGTATAGACTGACATATAGAGCATAGAGTGACATTCGTGTTGCATATAGAGTATAGAGTGACATATAGGGCATAGAGTGACATTCGTGTTGCATATAGAGCATATAGTGACATTCGGGTTGCATATAGAGTATATAGTGACATATAGAGCATAGAGTGACATTCGTGTTGCATATAGAGCATAGAGTGACATTCGTGTTGCATATAGAGTATAGACTGACATATAGAGCATAGAGTGACATTCGGGTTGCATATAGAGTATAGACTGACATATAGAGCATAGAGTGACATTCGTGTTGCATATAGAGTATAGAGTGACATATAGGGCATAGAGTGACATTCGTGTTGCATATAGAGCATATAGTGACATTCGGGTTGCATATAGAGTATATAGTGACATATAGAGCATAGAGTGACATTCGTGTTGCATATAGAGCATAGAGTGACATTCGTGTTGCATATAGAGTATAGACTGACATATAGAGCATAGAGTGACATTCGTGTTGCATATAGAGAATAGACTGACATATAGAGCATAGAGTGACATTCGTGTTGCATATAGAGCATAGAGTGACATTCGTGTTGCATATAGAGTATAGAGTGATATATAGAGCATAGAGTGACATTCGTGTTGCACATAGAGCATAGAGTGATATATAGAGCATAGAGTGACATTCGTGTTGCATATAAAGTATAGACTGACATATAGAGCATATAGTGACATTCGTGTTGCATATAGAGTATAGACTGACATATAGAGCATAGAGTGACATTCCTGTTGCATATAGAGTATATAGTGATATATAGAGCATAGAGTGACATTCGGGTTGCATATAGAGTATATAGTGATATATAGAGCATAGAGTGACATTCGTGTTGCATATAGAGTATAGAGTGACATATAGAGCATATAGTGACATTCGTGTTGCATATAGAGCATATAGTGACATTCGTGTTGCAAATAGAGCATAGAGTGACATTCGTATTGCATATAGAGCATAGAGTGACATTCGTGTTGCATATAGAGCATAGACTGATATATAGAGCATATAGTGACATTCATGTTGCATATAGAGCATATAGTGACATTCGTGTTGCATATAGAGCATAGAGTGACATTCGTATTGCATATAGAGCATAGAGTGACATTCGTGTTGCATATAGAGCATAGACTGACATATAGAGCATAGAGTGACATTCGTGTTGCATATAGAGAATAGAGTGACATATAGAGCATAGAGTGACATTCGTGTTGCATATATAGCATAGACTGACATATAGAGCATAGAGTGACATTCGTGTTGCATATAGAGTATAGAGTGACATATAGAGCATAGAGTGACATTCGTGTTGCATATAGAGTATAGACTGACATATAGAGCATAGAGTGACATTCGTGTTTCATATAGAGCATAGACTGACATATAGAGCATAGAGTGACATTCGTGTTGCATATAGAGCATAGACTGACATATAGAGCATAGAGTGACATTCGTGTTGCATATATAGCCTAGACTGACATATAGAGCATAGAGTGACATTCGTGTTGCATATAGAGTATATAGTGATATATAGAGCATAGAGTGGCATTCCTGTTGCATATAGAGCATAGAGTGACATTCGGTTGCATATAGAGCATAGAGTGACATTCGGGTTGCATATAGAGTATAGACTGACATATAGAGCATAGAGTGACATTCGTGTTGCATATAGAGTATATAGTGATATATAGAGCATAGAGTGGCATTCGTGTTGCATATAGAGCATATAGTGACATTCGGGTTGCATATAGAGTATAGACTGACATATAGAGCATAGAGTGACATTCGTGTTGCATATAGAGTATAGACTGACATATAGAGCATAGAGTGATATTCGTGTTGCATATAGAGCATAGAGTGACATTCGTGTTGCATATAGAGTATAGACTGACATATAGAGCATAGATTGACATTCGTGTTGCATATAGAGTATATAGTGATATATAGAGCATATAGTGACATTCGTGTTGCATATAGAGTATATAGTGATATATAGAGCATAGAGTGGCATTCGTGTTGCATATAGAGTATAGAGTGATATATAGAGCATAGAGTTACATTCGGGTTGCATATAGAGCATATAGTGATATATAGAGCATAGAGTTACATTCGGGTTGCATATAGAGTATAGACTGATATATAGAGCATAGAGTGGCATTCATGTTGCATGTAGAGCATAGAGTGACATTCGTGTTGCATATAGAGTATAGACTGATATATAGAGCATAGAGTGGCATTCGTGTTGCATATAGAGTATAGAGTGATATATAGAGCATAGAGTTACATTCGTGTTGCATATAGAGTATATAGTGATATATAGAGCATAGAGTGACATTCGTGTTGCATATAGAGTATAGACTGACATATAGAGCATAGAGTGACATTCGTTTTGCATATATAGTATAGAGTGACATATAGAGCATAGAGTGACATTCGTGTTGCATATAGAGCATAAAGTGACATTCGTATTGCATATAGAGCATAGAGTGACATTCGTGTTGCATATAGAGCATAGACTGATATATAGAGCATAGATTGACATTCATGTTGCATATAGAGCATATAGTGACATTCATGTTGCATATAGAGCATATAGTGACATTCGTGTTGCATATAGAGCATAGAGTGACATTCGTATTGCATATAGAGCATAGAGTGACATTCGTGTTACATATAGAGCATAGACTGACATATAGAGCATAGAGTGACATTCGTGTTGCATATAGAGTATAGAGTGACATATAGAGCATAGAGTGACATTCGTGTTGCATATATAGCATAGACTGACATATAGAGCATAGAGTGACATTCGTGTTGCATATAGAGTATAGAGTGACATATTGAGCATAGAGTGACATTCGTGTTGCATATAGAGTATAGACTGACATATAGAGCATATAGTGACATTCGTGTTGCATATAGAGCATAGACTGACATATAGAGCATAGAGTGACATTCGTGTTGCATATAGAGCATAGACTGACATATAGAGCATAGAGTGACATTCGTGTTGCATATATAGCATAGACTGACATATAGAGCATAGAGTGACATTCCTGTTGCATATAGAGTATAGAGTGACATTCGTATTGCATATAGAGCATAGAGTGACATTCGTGTTGCATATAGAGCATAGACTGACATATTGAGCATAGAGTGACATTCGTTTTGCATATAGAGTATAGAGTGACATATAGAGCATAGAGTGACATTCGTGTTGCATATATAGCATAGACTGACATATAGAGCATAGAGTGACATTCGTATTGCATATAGAGCATAGAGTGACATTCGTGTTGCATATAGAGCATAGACTGACATATAGAGCATAGAGTGACATTCGTGTTGCATATAGAGTATAGAGTGACATATAGAGCATAGAGTGACATTCGTGTTGCATATATAGCATAGACTGACATATAGAGCATAGAGTGACATTCGTGTTGCATATAGAGTATAGAGTGACATATAGAGCATAGAGTGACATTCGTGTTGCATATAGAGTATAGACTGACATATAGAGCATAGAGTGACATTCGTGTTGCATATAGAGCATAGACTGACATATAGAGCATAGAGTGACATTCGTGTTGCATATAGAGCATAGACTGACATATAGAGCATAGAGTGACATTCGTGTTGCATATAGAGCATAGACTGACATATAGAGCATAGAGTGACATTCGTGTTGCATATAGAGCATAGACTGACATATAGAGTATAGAGTGACATTCGTATTGCATATAGAGCATAGAGTGACATTCGTGTTGCATATAGAGCATAGACTGACATATAGAGCATAGAGTGACATTCGTGTTGCATATAGAGCATAGAGTGACATTCGTGTTGCATATAGAGTATAGACTGACATATAGAGCATAGAGTGACATTCGTGTTGCATATAGAGCATAGAGTGACGTTCGTGTTGCATATAGAGCATATAGTGACATTCGTGTTGCATATAGAGTGTATAGTGATATATAGAGCATAGAGTGGCATTCGTGTTGCATATAGAGTATATAGTGATATATAGAGCATAGAGTGACATTCGGGTTGCATATAGAGTATATAGTGATATATAGAGCATAGAGTGACATTCGTGTTGCATATAGAGTATAGACTGATATATAGAGCATAGAGTGACATTCGTGTTGCATATATAGTATAGACTGATATATAGAGCATAGAGTGACATTCGTGTTGCATATAGAGTATATAGTGATATATAGAGCATAGAGAGACATTCATGTTGCATATAGAGCATATAGTGACATTCGGGTTGCATATAGAGTATAGACTGACATATAGAGTATATAGTGTCATTCGTGTTGCATATAGAGCATAGAGTGACATTCGTGTTGCATATAGAGTATAGACTGATATATAGAGCATAGAGTGATATTCGTGTTGCATATAGAGCATAGAGTGACATTCGTGTTGCATATAGAGTATAGACTGACATATAGAGCATAGAGTGACATTCGTGTTGCATATAGAGTATATAGTGATATATAGAGCATCGAGTGACATTCGTGTTGCATATAGAGTATATAGTGATATATAGAGCATAGAATGGCATTCTTGTTGCATATAGAGTGTAGAGTTATATATAGAGCATAGAGTGACATTCGTGTTGCATATAGAGCATAGAGTGACATTCGTGTTGCATATAGAGAATAGAGTGATATATAGAGCATAGAGTGACATTCGTGTTGCATATAGAGCATATATTGATA
>JABXNX010000970.1:0-14046 GCA_014843695.1 Archivesica marissinica
CCTGACATGCTTGGTATAGTACATTACGTTGACCAGCCTGACATGCTTGGTATAGTACATTACGTTTTTGTTGACCAGCCTGACATGCTTGGTATAGTACATTACGTTGACCAGCCTGACATGCTTGGTATAGTACATTACGTTATTATGTTGACCAGCCTGACATGCTTGGTATAGTACATTACGTTATTATGTTGACCAGTCTGACATGCTTGGTATAGTACATTACTTATTATGTTGACCAGCCTGACATGCTTGGTATAGTACATTACGTTATTATGTTGACCAGCCTGACATGCTTGGTATAGTACATTACGCTATTATGTTGACCAGTCTGACATGCTTGGTATAGTACATTACGTTGACCAGCCTGACATGCTTGGTATAGTACATTACGTTATTATGTTGACCAGCCTGACATGCTTGGTATAGTACATTACGTTATTATGTTGACCAGCCTGACATGCTTGGTATAGTACATTACGTTGACCAGTCTGACATGCTTGGTATAGTACATTACGTTATTGTGTTGACCAGTCTGACATGCTTGGTATAGTACATTACGTTATTATGTTGACCAGCCTGACATGCTTGGTATAGTACATTACGTTATTATGTTGACCAGTCTGACATGCTTGGTATAGTACATTACGTTATTATTTTGACCAGCCTGACATGCTTGGTATAGTACATTACGTTGACCAGTCTGACATGCTTGGTATAGTACATTACGTTGACCAGCCTGACATGCTTGGTATAGTACATTACGTTATTATGTTGACCAGCCTGACATGCTTGGTATAGTACATTACGTTATTATGTTGACCAGTCTGACATGCTTGGTATAGTACATTACGTTATTATGTTGACCAGCCTGACATGCTTGATATAGTACATTACCCTGACCAGTCTGACATGCTTGGTATAGTACATTACGTTATTGTGTTGACCAGTCTGACATGCTTGGTATAGTACATTACGTTGACCATTCTGACATGCTTGGTATATTACATTACGTTGACCAGTCTGACATGCTTGGTATAGTACATTACGTTGACCAGCCCGACATGCTTGGTATAGTACATTACGTTGACCAGTCTGACATGCTTGGTATAGTACATTACGTTATTATGTTGACCAGCCTGACATGCTTGGTATAGTACATTACGTTGACCAGTCTGACATGCTTGGTATAGTACATTACGTTATTATGTTGACCAGCCTGACATGCTTGGTATAGTACATTACGTTGACCAGTCTGACATGCTTGGTATAGTACATTACGTTATTGTGTTGACCAGTCTGACATGCTTGGTATAGTACATTACGTTGACCAGTCTGACATGCTTGGTATAGTACATTACGTTATTATGTTGACCAGCCTGACATGCTTGGTATAGTACATTACGTTGACCAGTCTGACATGCTTGGTATAGTACATTACGTTATTATGTTGACCAGCCTGACATGCTTGGTATAGTACATTACGTTATTATGTTGACCAGCCTGACATGCTTGGTATAGTACATTACGTTATTATGTTGACCAGCCTGACATGCTTGGTATAGTACATTACGTTATTATGTTGACCAGCCTGACATGCTTGGTATAGTACATTACGTTATTATGTTGACCAGTCTGACATGCTTGGTATAGTACATTACGTTGACCAGCCTGACATGCTTGGTATAGTACATTACGTTATTATGTTGACCAGCCTGACATGCTTGGTATAGTACATTACGTTGACCAGCCTGACATGCTTGGTATAGTACATTACGTTGACCAGCCTGACATGCTTGGTATAGTACATTACGTTATTATGTTGACCAGCCTGACATGCTTGGTATAGTACATTACGTTGACCAGCCTGACATGCTTGGTATAGTACATTACGTTATTATGTTGACCAGCCTGACATGCTTGGTATAGTACATTACTGTTGACCAGCCTGACATGCTTGGTATAGTACATTACGTTGACCAGCCTGACATGCTTGGTATAGTACATTACGTTATTATGTTGACCAGCCTGACATGCTTGGTATAGTACATTACGTTATTGTGTTGACCAGTCTGACATGCTTGGTATAGTACATTACGTTATTGTGTTGACCAGCCTGACATGCTTGGTATAGTACATTACGTTATTATGTTGACCAGCCTGACATGCTTGGTATAGTACATTACGTTGACCAGCCTGACATGCTTGGTATAGTACATTACGTTATTATGTTGACCAGCCTGACATGCTTGGTATAGTACATTACGTTGTGTGTTGACCAGCCTGACATGCTTGGTATAGTACATTACGTTATTATGTTGACCAGCCTGACATGCTTGGTATAGTACATTACGTTATTATGTTGACCAGCCTGACATGCTTGGTATAGTACATTACGTTATTATGTTGACCAGCCTGACATGCTTGGTATAGTACATTACGTTGACCAGCCTGACATGCTTGGTATAGTACATTACGTTATTATGTTGACCAGCCTGACATGCTTGGTATAGTACATTACGTTATTATGTTGACCAGCCTGACATGCTTGGTATAGTACATTACGTTATTATGTTGACCAGCTGACATGCTTGGTATAGTACATTACGTTATTATGTTGACCAGCCTGACATGCTTGGTATAGTACATTACGTTATTATGTTGACCAGCCTGACATGCTTGGTATAGTACATTACGTTATTATGTTGACCAGCCTGACATGCTTGGTATAGTACATTACGTTGACCAGCCTGACATGCTTGGTATAGTACATTACGTTATTATGTTGACCAGCCTGACATGCTTGGTATAGTACATTACGTTATTATGTTGACCAGCCTGACATGCTTGGTATAGTACATTACGTTATTATGTTGACCAGCCTGACATGCTTGGTATAGTACATTACGTTATTATGTTGACCAGCCTGACATGCTTGGTATAGTACATTACGTTGACCAGTCTGACATGCTTGGTATAGTACATTACGTTATTATGTTGACCAGTCTGACATGCTTGGTATAGTACATTACGTTGACCAGCCCGACATGCTTGGTATAGTACATTACGTTGACCAGCCTGACATGCTTGGTATAGTACATTACGTTATTATGTTGACCAGCCTGACATGCTTGGTATAGTACATTACGTTATTATGTTGACCAGTCTGACATGCTTGGTATAGTACATTATGTTGACCAGCCTGACATGCTTGGTATAGTACATTACGTTGACCAGCCTGACATGCTTGATATAGTACATTACCCTGACCAGTCTGACATGATTGGTATAGTACATTATGTTATTGTGTTGACCAGTCTGACATGCTTGGTATAGTACATTACGTTATTGTGTTGACCAGTCTGACATGCTTGGTATAGTACATTACGTTATTGTGTTGACCAGCCTGACATGCTTGGTATAGTACATTACGTTGACCAGTCTGACATGCTTGGTATAGTACATTACGTTATTATGTTGACCAGCCTGACATGCTTGGTATAGTACATTACGTTGACCAGTCTGACATGCTTGGTATAGTACATTACGTTATTATGTTGACCAGCCTGACATGCTTGGTATAGTACATTACGTGACCAGTCTGACATGCTTGGTATAGTACATTACGTTATTATGTTGACCAGCCTGACATGCTTGGTATAGTACATTACGTTATTATGTTGACCAGCCTGACATGCTTGGTATAGTACATTACGTTATTATGTTGACCAGCCTGAAATGCTTAGCATAGTACATTACGTTATTATGTTGACCAGTCTGACATGCTTGGTATAGTACATTACGTTTTTATGTTGACCAGTCTGACATGCTTGGTATAGTACATTACGTTGACCAGCCTGACATGCTTGGTATAGTACATTACGTTATTATGTTGACCAGCCTGACATGCTTGGTATAGTACATTACTTTATTATGTTGACCAGTCTGACATGCTTGGTATAGTACATTACGTTATTATGTTGACCAGCCTGACATGCTTGGTATAGTACATTACGTTATTATGTTGACCAGCCTAACATGCTTGGTATAGTACATTACGTTATTACGTTGACCAGCCTGACATGCTTGGTATAGTACATTACGTTATTATGTTGACCAGCCTGACATGCTTGGTATAGTACATTACGTTGACCAGTCTGACATGCTTGGTATAGTACATTACGTTATTATGTTGACCAGCCTGACATGCTTGGTATAGTACATTACGTTGACCAGTCTGACATGCTTGGTATAGTACATTACGTTATTGTGTTGACCAGTCTGACATGCTTGGTATAGTACATTACGTTGACCAGTCTGACATGCTTGGTATAGTACATTACGTTATTATGTTGACCAGCCTGACATGCTTGGTATAGTACATTACGTTGACCAGTCTGACATGCTTGGTATAGTACATTACGTTATTATGTTGACCAGCCTGACATGCTTGGTATAGTACATTACGTTATTATGTTGACCAGCCTGACATGCTTGGTATAGTACATTACGTTATTATGTTGACCAGTCTGACATGCTTGGTATAGTACATTACGTTATTATGTTGACCAGTCTGACATGCTTGGTATAGTACATTACGTTGACCAGCCTGACATGCTTGGTATAGTACATTACGTTATTATGTTGACCAGCCTGACATGCTTAGTATAGTACATTACGTTATTATGTTGACCAGTCTGACATGCTTGGTATAGTACATTACGTTATTATGTTGACCAGTCTGACATGCTTGGTATAGTACATTACGTTATTATGTTGACAAGCCTGACATGCTTGGTATAGTACATTACGTTATTATGTTGACCAGCCTGACATGCTTGGTATAGTACATTGCGTTATTATGTTGACCAGCCTGACATGCTTGGTATAGTACATTACGTTGACCAGCCTGACATGCTTGGTATAGTACATTACGTTATTACGTTGACCAGCCTGACATGCTTGGTATAGTACATTACGTTATTATGTTGACCAGCCTGACATACTTGGTATAGTACATTACGTTATTACGTTGACCAGCCTGACATGCTTGGTATAGTACATTACGTTATTATGTTGACCAGCCTGACATGCTTGGTATAGTACATTACGTTGACCAGTCTGACATGCTTGGTATAGTACATTACGTTATTATGTTGACCAGTCTGACATGCTTGGTATAGTACATTACGTTGACCAGCCCGACATGCTTGGTATAGTACATTACGTTGACCAGCCTGACATGCTTGGTATAGTACATTACGTTATTATGTTGACCAGCCTGACATGCTTGGTATAGTACATTACGTTATTATGTTGACCAGTCTGACATGCTTGGTATAGTACATTATGTTGACCAGCCTGACATGCTTGGTATAGTACATTACGTTGACCAGCCTGACATGCTTGATATAGTACATTACCCTGACCAGTCTGACATGATTGGTATAGTACATTATGTTATTGTGTTGACCAGTCTGACATGCTTGGTATAGTACATTACGTTATTGTGTTGACCAGTCTGACATGCTTGGTATAGTACATTACGTTACTATGTTGACCAGCCTGACATGCTTGGTATAGTACATTACGTTATTATGTTGACCAGTCTGACATGCTTGGTATAGTACATTACGTTATTATGTTGACCAGCCTGACATGCTTGGTATAGTACATTACCCTGACCAGTCTGACATGCTTCGTATAGTACATTACGTTGACCAGTCTGACATGCTTGGTATAGTACATTACGTTGACCAGTCTGACATGCTTCGTATAGTACATTACGTTATTATGTTGACCAGCCCGACATGCTTGGTATAGTACATTACGTTGACCAGTCTGACATGCTTGGTATAGTACATTACGTTATTATGTTGACCAGCCTGACATGCTTGGAATAGTACATTACCCTGACCAGTCTGACATGCTTGGTATAGTACATTACGTTATTGTGTTGACCAGTCTGACATGCTTGGTATAGTACATTACGTTGACCAGTCTGACATGCTTGGTATAGTACATTACGTTATTATGTTGACCAGCCTGACATGCTTGGTATAGTACATTACGTTATTATGTTGACCAGCCTGACATGCTTGATATAGTACATTACGTTATTATGTTGACCAGCCTGACATGCTTGGTATAGTACATTACGTTATTATGTTGACCAGTCTGACATGCTTGGTATAGTACATTACGCTATTATGTTGACCAGTCTGACATGCTTGGTATAGTACATTACGTTGACCAGCCTGACATGCTTGGTATAGTACATTACGTTATTATGTTGACCAGCCTGACATGCTTGGTATAGTACATTACGTTGACCAGTCTGACATGCTTGGTATAGTACATTACGTTATTATGTTGACCAGCCTGACATGCTTGGTATAGTACATTACGTTATTATGTTGACCAGCCTGACATGCTTGATATAGTACATTACGTTATTATGTTGACCAGCCTGACATGCTTGGTATAGTACATTACGTTATTATGTTGACCAGTCTGACATGCTTGGTATAGTACATTACGCTATTATGTTGACCAGTCTGACATGCTTGGTATAGTACATTACGTTGACCAGCCTGACATGCTTGGTATAGTACATTACGTTATTATGTTGACCAGTCTGACATGCTTGGAATAGTACATTACGTTATTATGTTGACCAGCCTGACATGCTTGGTATAGTACATTACGTTGACCAGTCTGACATGCTTGGTATAGTACATTACGTTATTGTGTTGACCAGTCTGACATGCTTGGTATAGTACATTACGTTATTATGTTGACCAGCCTGACATGCTTGGTATAGTACATTACGTTATTATGTTGACCAGTCTGACATGCTTGGTATAGTACATTACGTTATTATTTTGACCAGCCTGACATGCTTGGTATAGTACATTACGTTGACCAGTCTGACATGCTTGGTATAGTACATTACGTTGACAAGCCTGACATGCTTGGTATAGTACATTACGTTATTACGTTGACCAGCCTGACATGCTTGGTATAGTACATTACGTTATTATGTTGACCAGTCCGACATGCTTGGTATAGTACATTACGTTATTATGTTGACCAGCCTGACATGCTTGGTATAGTACATTACGTTATTATGTTGACCAGCCTGACATGCTTGGTATAGTACATTACGTTATTATGTTGACCAGCCTGACATGCTTGGTATAGTACATTACGTTGACCAGTCTGACATGCTTGGTATAGTACATTACGTTATTATGTTGACCAGCCTGACATGCTTGGTATAGTACATTACGTTGACCAGTCTGACATGCTTGGTATAGTACATTACGTTATTATGTTGACCAGCCTGACATGCTTGGTATAGTACATTACGTTATTATGTTGACCAGCCTGACATGCTTGGTATAGTACATTACGTTATTATGTTGACCAGCCTGACATGCTTGGTATAGTACATTACGTTATTATGTTGACCAGTCTGACATGCTTGGTATAGTACATTACGCTATTATGTTGACCAGTCTGACATGCTTGGTATACTACATTACGTTGACCAGCCTGACATGCTTGGTATAGTACATTACGTTATTATGTTGACCAGTCTGACATGCTTGGAATAGTACATTACGTTATTATGTTGACCAGTCTGACATGCTTGGTATAGTACATTACGTTATTATTTTGACCAGCCTGACATGCTTGGTATAGTACATTACGTTGACCAGTCTGACATGCTTGGTATAGTACATTACGTTGACAAGCCTGACATGCTTGGAATAGTACATTACGTTATTACGTTGACCAGCCTGACATGCTTGGTATAGTACATTACGTTATTATGTTGACCAGTCTGACATGCTTGGTATAGTACATTACGTTGACCAGCCTGACATGCTTGCTATAGTACTTTACCCTGACCAGTCTGACATGCTTGGTATAGTACATTACGTTATTGTGTTGACCAGTCTGACATGCTTGGTATAGTACATTACGTTATTGTGTTGACCAGTCTGACATGCTTGGTATAGTACATTACGTTACTATGTTGACCAGCCTGACATGCTTGGTATAGTACATTACGTTATTATGTTGACCAGTCTGACATGCTTGGTATAGTACATTACGTTATTATGTTGACCAGCCTGACATGCTTGGTATAGTACATTACGTTGACCAGTCTGACATGCTTGGTATAGTACATTACGTTGACCAGCCTGACATGCTTGGTATAGTACATTACGTTACTGTGTTGACCAGCCTGACATGCTTGGTATAGTACATTACGTTATTACGTTGACCAGCCTGACATGCTTGGTATAGTACATTACGTTATTATGTTGACCAGTCTGACATGCTTGGTATAGTACATTACGTTATTGTGTTGACCAGCCTGACATGCTTGGTATAGTACATTACGTTATTATGTTGACCAGCCTGACATGCTTGGTATAGTACATTACGTTATTATGTTGACCAGTCTGACATGCTTGGTATAGTACATTACGTTATTATGTTGACCAGTCTGACATGGTTGGTATAGTACATTACGTTATTATGTTGACCAGTCTGACATGCTTGGTATAGTACATTACGTTATTATGTTGACCAGTCTGACATGCTTGGTATAGTACATTACGTTATTATGTTGACCAGCCTGACATGCTTGGTATAGTACATTACGTTATTATGTTGACCAGTCTGACATGCTTGGTATAGTACATTACGTTATTGTGTTGACCAGCCTGACATGCTTGGTATAGTACATTACGTTATTATGTTGGCCAGCCTGACATGCTTGGTATAGTACATTACTTTACTGCTGGTATCTGGCACAAATAAAAACATAATGTAAGGCATCCTCTTAACTAGTCCAGCACGTGCACGTTAGCATCGCGTCATTAATATTCCGAGATGTCAGGGGAGGTAACTACAGCCACATAGTGAGCCTACATCATAAGTAGCTACTACACCACATAAACATTTACCGGAATCTGTTAAATGATTTATATATAAATCTCCATTACAACTGCCACAATCATTACGTATAGTACAGTATAATTGGCCCACGTGACCATGACGTCACAACATGTCTATGCGCTACGTTATTTATGGCTAAGGATATATTCAGTGATATTGACTTACGAAAGTGATATGTCAGCTAATGTAAGATCCATCGAAAGTAGTGTATCTCAAAAATCCGTGAAATTAAAATACCGCGGAATTAGACCAGTGTACGGTATATTATTATATGATTTCAGCCCAACTCATGGAAGCCTGTCGCTATGTTGCCCAGGAGATTTCCGCTGAATGGAAACGGTTGTACGAATGTCTACCATTTCAACCACGCAGGGAACCAGAAAAACTATCACATGACATAGAGCTAATCGACATTTTCAGCGCCCGACGAGACAGGACGTATGAAGAACAAGCGTTTCAATGCTTGGAAAAATGGCGGACATTTAGTCGTAGAAATGCTGATGTTGCACAGTTAATAAGGGGGTTGCGAAAATTAAACAAAGAAGAATTAGCAGACAATGTGGAAATTAGATTTTCAATAGAAAGCGTGTATGGTTAGCTGCTATATATATATATATATATAGTTATATACATGTATACTATTAAAACTTTGAACATAATTGTGTTTTAAACATTTTGTTACTCTGTAAATGAACAGGTTATATTGCACAGTTAACTAACACTGGCAGCGTTGTTGATTGCTTCCCGCATGCTGAGTGAAGTCGAAGGTTCGAGTACCTTTATAGTTCCAATCTGATATGGCCGGTTAGTTTAATTATATATTATTTGCTATCACATCACATACACGTCACATACACACATCATCTCCAAAGTAAACTGGCCTCCCCGGACGAGTTCTGGGATCTGGGACCAACATACAAAAACTTGCTCACAGGTAATTTAGCATTGCAGAACTTGGTGAAAACTAGGGCCGTAATGCCAACGTGTACGATCAAGTTCGCTGAGCCAGACCATCTACTCGTACGGACCCATCAACACAATGGAAGTCGTGATAGCGCAGTGGATGCGCGTTCGCTTCAGGTCCGGAGTTCGAGCCCCGCTGGAGCCGTTACGATTGTGCCCTTAGGCAAGGCATTTAAATTCCACGTTGTCTCTTCTCTCTCCCCCGTGGCGATGGATTCCATCAGGAATGAGGTCTCGAGAGTGATTAACATAAATTGTAAGAACTTGTTTCGCAATCGAGCTAAAATAAATTTGTATAAACTAACACAGATGGTAATATATTTATGTAAATCTGAGCAAATTCATTTTTTCAGCTTCAACTTAATATTACATTAATTAGTAAAAGGCAACTAACCTATGCAGTGTCCAGATATCATTTGAATATTAAAATAATATAAAACATTAACTTCCGCATACCTCAGGTTGAATACATGCCTGTATCATATGTATATTACAATGAGCTATAAATTTACAAGTTCGATACTAAGTTAGTAGGCAATGGACGTAACTAGCGTTGCTAGAACTTGTGGCCCGACCCGTTTGCTTTACTTTGTCATGTTTTGTATTCACATGTATTATATGTTAAAACGAAAGGATTTCTAATTAAGGGCGGATACCATGTGTGAATCACTACTGGTGTATTTGTAATCGTAAAATATAACAGGTTGCATATGTTTGGAGCATTTCTAGTTTGTTGGCAGGGTGTTTCTGCCAGGGATTCCAACTGTGGAGCATTATTCAACCTTCGGACGGACCTATGTGATATAAGCAGTTTGGTTGACTGGACATTCCTTTGATGAAGCGGAGGGTGTTGGTAACTTTCGATGTAATCAATTATTATTGATGTGTTAAGTCCAGTTAATGTTCTTACTAATGGCGATTGTTAGATATTGAGAATGTTGTTGACATCAGTTGCTATGTAACATGTATGGGTAAATACCAGGGTTTCTTTTCCGATGGATTCTTAATATGTCTAAGGGTTACATTCCATTCCTTTCCCCCGAGATTATAAGATGATTTGGTCGTCTTACAGTGTTTCTGCTGTGGACTGGGATTTCATGGTGAAGTAGATGATGATGTCGCTAACAGAGGCAGGCCCGACTTTTGGTGTTGTTTGATAGATCGTTTATGTAAGAAAGAGATCGGGCCCTTAAACAAACCCATGGGTGACCCCCGAGACAACTTGTAACCTGTAAGATCATTTACCTTCGACTAGAACATGTTGTGGCCAGTTTATGAAAGAGTGGATCCAGGATGTGGCTTATCATGTATGCCAAAGTGCTCGAGTTTGTTGTGATCGACTTTGTCGAAGGCTTTACTAAAATCCATTATGATGACATGTTTGTTTTCCGAGCTAGAGATTGTCAGCTGTTGGGTGAAACCTACGAGTTGGGTGTCACAGCTGTGTTTTGACTTAAACCCGTACTACTGTGGGCTAAGCATATGGCAAGAGTCTATGTATGACATAATGTTGGCAACCAGAATGTTCTCTAAGAGTCTGGATGCTATGCATGTCAGAGAAATGGGGCAGCAGTTGATAGGTTTGTTTGGATGGACCATTTTGTATATATGAGATATAACTGCATGTCTCCAAAGGTCGGCGACGTACATGTAGCATGACTGCACAATTGTGGCTATGGACCGGAATTGGCCTGTCTGTAACCAGGACGCTATTTTTGGAACCAAACGAATGTTAGTGTGGGATGGGGTTGGAGATATAGAATCTGCCTGTAAGCAACGATTGAGAAAATTAATACTAGTATATTGTACACACAATTTCTGACCATTTTAATGATGATGTCTTTCACCAATACAATTAACGTCGGACTTCTGCTAGTGTAGCTATTAGATATACCCTGATTACCAGCACCCAATAACGGGACACAATTTAACAGGTTTAATGACATTCTGGGCAATTAATAGATACATGAAGCTTAGCTATTGTTAGATTACATTTACAATAACATTAGCTAATAAGTCATTAATGGCAAATTGACTCGATTTACTGCTCGCCGACATAATCACGGGGCTACCGGTGTGATTTCCATCCAGGAAACAAGAATTTGTCAAATAAAACTCGCCAGTCAATGGATAAGGAATGACGTTCACCATACTTTATGGTTTGTAGCCTAAGTTATGGTCGGAGTTATCAAATAACATTACCCATCAAATTCACACATTATCGAATATAGTGTTACACCAGGCTGAGCATGCAAATACTATTATACATCAAACATATTCATACATCTACGAATATGAGATGTGAGACAGTATAGAGTGACTCCTGTACTGACCCTATACATGTTGGTGCTTGTAGCCTAATCTATGGCCGGGCTGAGCATTCAACTCGTATTATTAACGCACACAACTTAATCACCTTAGTTTATAATATACAAGTGTTAACTAAACATCTTAGTACGCTCGCCCACATCGTTCGCTGGGTAAATAAGCTCAATCATCATCACCGTACTTTATGGTGACCACGTAGTATTGTTTGTGTTTAAAGTGACGTCAGCGTAGGTCATATGGCCAACTCCAAAGCTAGTATTGGTGGAAGACCCCGGAGCCCTTCCCAGCAGTATTTCAGGTATGGACGGGCACCCGGGTAGAACCATCGATCTTCCACAAGACAGCTTCCGTACATATGGAATTTGACATCTCTGTGGGATTCGAACCTACAGCAGTGAGAGGCAAGTGATTTGACATCAGTGACCGTAACCACTCGGCCATGGAGGCCCCTCGGATAATAGTGATTACAGGATACACTATAAAGGGGTCCAATCAGGGGCCTCTGTGGCTGTGCTGCATGCGGCGCAGTCGTTACGTTCTGTCTGGAGGGTAGTTAACAGGGACAGGTGATATATAGTGATCATGTATGGTGTCTGTGGCTTGTGATGGGCGTGGCCGTGTCCTGGTTGATGCAGTAATCCGCTTGTGATGGGTGTGGCCGTGTCCTGGTTGATGCAGTAATCCGCTTGTGATGGGTGTGGCCGTGTCCTGGTTGATGCAGTAATCCGCTTGTGATGGAACACCGGCCGTGTCCTGGTTGATGCAGTAATCCGCTTGTGATGGGTGTGGCCGTGTCCTGGTTGATGCAGTAATCCGCTTGTGATGGGTGTGGCTTGTGATGGGTGTGGCCGTGTCCTGGTTGATGCAGTAATCCGCTTGTGATGGGTGTGGCTTGTGATGGGTGTGGCCGTGTCCTGGTTGATGCAGTAATCCGCTTGTGATGGGTGTGGCTTGTGATGGGTGTGGCCGTGTCCTGGTTGATGCAGTAATCCGCTTGTGATGGGTGTGGCTTGTGATGGGTGTGGTGTGGCCGTGTCCTGGTTGATGCAGTAATCCGCTTGTGATGGGTGTGGCCGTGTCCTGGTTGATGCAGTAATCCGCTTGTGATGGGTGTGGCTTGTGATGGGTGTGGCCGTGTCCTGGTTGATGCAGTAATCCGCTTGTGATGGGTGTGGCTTGTGATGCGTGTGGCCGTGTCCTGGTTGATGCAGTAATCCGCTTGTGATGGGTGTGGCTTGTGATGGGTGTGGCCGTGTCCTGGTTGATGCAGCAATCCTAATATCATGGATGGTCAACCAGAACAGACAGACCTCCCAAACAAAGAACATATTGTCGAATAAGAGCAAAAAATGAATCCAGAAGCCAAAGATGGTCATCGTTAACCAGAATCAAATAACATAATATTCTGCTTTATACAGACACATTAAATCTTGTATATTTCGAGTAGAGTTGTGCGACTTGTGTCTATGAATACAACTCCAAATGTTATATAAGTAATGACCACTAGTATGACGAAACCATCGCGGGAAAAGGGCAATATCGTAACTACAACTAAGTCCTCGTGGTTAATGGCGCAAATTCCCGCAATACGTTCTTTCCCATTACAGGACTTGACCCCGAGGTTATAAAACTTCCCTCAGATCTCGAGCTTCGGTGATTTGATTGGTTAATTCTGAAACTTTCCTCAGATCTCGAGCTCCGGTGATTTGATTGGTTAATTCTGAAACTTTCCTCAGATCTCGAGCTCCGGTGATTTGATTGGTTAATTCTGAAACT
>JABXNX010000163.1:0-45956 GCA_014843695.1 Archivesica marissinica
CAATATATACTAGAGGACATAGATAACGCACACCTACATTATATACTAGAGGACATAGAAAACGCACACCTACATTATATACTAGAGGACATAGAAAACGCACGCCTACAGTATATACTAGAGGACATAGAAAACGCACACATACAGTATATACTAGAGGACATAGACTAGAGGACATAGAAAACGCACGCCTACATTATATACTAGAGGACATAGAAAACGCACACCTACAGTATATACTAGAGGACATAGAAAACAACGCACACCTACAATATATACTAGAGGACATAGAAAACGCACACCTACATTATAATTATACTAGAGGACATAGAAAACGCACACCTACATTATATACTAGAGGACATAGAAAACGCACACCTACATTATATACTAGAGAACATAGAAAGCAACGCACACCTACATTATATACTAGAGGACATAGAGAACGCACACCTACAATATATACTAGACGACATAGAAAACGCACACCTACATTATATACTAGAGGACATTGAAAACAACGCACACCTACAATATATACTAGACGACATAGAAAACGCACACCTACATTATATACTAGATGACATAGAAAACGCACGCCTACAGTATATACTAGAGGACATAGAAAACGCACACATACAGTATATACTAGAGGACATAGAAATCAACGCACACCTACAATATATACTAGAGGACATAGAAAACGCACACCTACATTATATACTAGAGGACATAGAAAACAATGCACACCTAAAATATATACTAGAGGACATAGAAAACGCACACCTACATTATATACTAGAGGACATAGACTAGAGGACATAGAAAACGCACGCCTACATTATATACTAGAGGACATAGAAAACGCACACCTACAGTATATACTAGAGGACATAGAAAACAACGCACACCTACAATATATACTAGAGGACATAGAAAGCGCACACTTACATTATATACTAGAGGACATTGAAAACAACGCACACCTACAATATATACTAGAGGACATAGAAAACGCACACCTACATTATAATTATACTAGAGAACATAGAAAACGCACACCTACAGTATATACTAGAGGACATAGAAAACGCACACCTACATTATATACTAGAGGACATAGAAAACGCGCACCTACGTTATATACTAGAGGACATAGAAAACGCACACCTACATTATATACTAGAGGACATAGAAAACGCACACCTACAGTATATACTAGAGGACATAGAAAACGCACACCTACATTATATACTAGAGGACATAGAAAACGCCACCTACATTATATACTAGAGGACATAGAAAACGCACGCCTACATTATATACTAGAGGACATAGAAAACGCACACCTACAGTATATACTAGAGGACATAGAAAACAACGCACACCTACAATATATACTAGAGGACATAGAAAACGCACACCTACATTATATACTAGAGAACATAGAAAACGCACACCTACATTATATACTAGAGGACATAGAAAACGCACACCTACATTATATACTAGAGGACATAGAAAACAACGCACACCTACATTATATACTAGAGGACATAGAAAACGCACACCTACATTATATACTAGAGACTAGGACATAGAAAACGCACACCTACATTATATACTAGAGGACATAGAAAACGCACACCTACATTATATACTAGAGGACATAGAAAACAACGCACACCTACATTATATACTAGAGGACATAGAAAACGCACACCTACATTATATACTAGAGGACATAGAAAACGCACACCTACATTATATACTAGAGGACATAGAAACAACGCACACCTACATTATATACTAGAGGACATAGAAAACGCACACCTACATTATATACTAGAGGACATAGAAAACGCACACCTACAGTATATACTAGAGGACATAGAAAACGCACACCTACAGTATATACTAGAGGACATAGACTAGAGGACATAGAAAACGCACGCCTACATTATATACTAGAGGACATAGAAAACGCACACCTACAGTATATACTAGAGGACATAGAAAACAACGCACACCTACAATATATACTAGAGGACATAGAAAACGCACACCTACATTATATACTAGAGGACATAGAAAACGCACACCTACATTATATACTAGAGGACATAGAAAACGCACACCTACATTATATACTAGAGGACATAGAAAACGCACACCTACATTATACTAGGGACAGGAAACGCACACCTACATTATATACTAGAGGACATAGAAAACGCACACCTACATTATATACTAGAGGACATAGAAAACGCACACCTACATTATATACTAGAGGACATAGAAAACGCACACCTACATTATATACTAGAGGACATAGAAAACGCACACCTACATTATATACTAGAGGACATAGAAAACGCACACCTACATTATATACTAGAGGACATAGAAAACGCACACCTACATTATATACTAGAGGACATAGAAAACGCACACCTACATTATATACTAGAGGACATAGAAAACGCACACCTACATTATATACTAGAGGACATAGAAAACGCACACCTACATTATATACTAGAGGACATAGAAAACAACGCACACCTACATTATATACTAGAGGACATAGAAAACGCACACCTACATTATATACTAGAGGACATAGAAAACGCACACCTACATTATATACTAGAGGACATAGAAAACGCACACCTACATTATATACTAGAGGACATAGAAAACGCACACCTACATTATATACTAGAGGACATAGAAAACGCACACCTACATTATATACTAGAGGACATAGAAAACGCACACCTACATTATATACTAGAGGACATAGAAAACAACGCACACCTACAATATATACTAGAGGACATAGAAAACGCACACCTACATTATATACTAGAGGACATAGAAAACAACGCACACCTACAATATATACTAGAGGACATAGAAAACGCACACCTACATTATATACTAGAGGACATAGAAAACGCACACCTACATTATATACTAGAGGACATAGAAAACGCACACCTACATTATATACTAGAGGACATAGAAAACGCACACCTACATTATATACTAGAGGACATAGAAAACGCACACCTACAGTATATACTAGAGGACATAGAAAACGCACACCTACATTATATACTAGAGGACATAGAAACGCACACCTACATTATATACTAGAGGACATAGAAAACGCACACCTACATTATATACTAGAGGACATAGAAAACGCACACCTACAGTATATACTAGAGGACATAGAAAACAACGCACACCTACAATATATACTAGAGGACATAGAAAACGCACACCTACATTATATATCTAGAGAACATAGAAAACGCACACCTACATTATATACTAGAGGACATAGAAAACGCACACCTACATTATATACTAGAGGACATAGAAAGCAACGCACACCTACATTATATACTAGAGGACATAGAGAACGCACACCTACATTATATACTAGAGGACATAGAAAACGCACACCTACATTATATACTAGAGGACATAGAAAACGCACACCTACATTATATACTAGAGGACATAGAAAACGCACACCTACATTATATACTAGAGGACATAGAAAACGCACACCTACATTATATACTAGAGGACATAGAAAACGCACACCTACATTATATACTAGAGGACATAGAAAACGCACACCTACATTATATACTAGAGGACATAGAAAACGCACACCTACATTATATACTAGAGGACATAGAAAACGCACACCTACATTATATACTAGAGGACATAGAAAACGCACACCTACATTATATACTAGAGGACATAGAAAACAACGCACACCTACATTATATACTAGAGGACATAGAAAACGCACACCTACATTATATACTAGAGGACATAGAAAACAACGCACACCTACAATATATACTAGAGGACATAGAAAACGCACACCTACATTATATACTAGAGGACATAGAAAACGCACACCTACATTATATACTAGAGGACATAGAAAACGCACACCTACATTATATACTAGAGGACATAGAAAACGCACACCTACATTATATACTAGAGGACATAGAAAACGCACACCTACAGTATATACTAGAGAACATAGAAAGCAACGCACACCTACATTATATACTAGAGGACATAGAAAACGCAAACCTACATTATATACTAGAGGACATAGAAAACGCACACCTACATTATATACTAGAGGACATAGAAAACGCACACCTACATTATATACTAGAGGACATAGAAAACAACGCACACCTACAATATATACTAGAGGACATAGAAAACGCACACCTACATTATATTATACTAGAGAACATAGAAAACGCACACCTACATTATATACTAGAGGACATAGAAAACGCACACCTACATTATATACTAGAGGACATAGAAAACGCACACCTACATTATATACTAGAGGACATAGAAAACGCACACCTACATTATATACTAGAGGACATAGAAAACGCACACCTACATTATATACTAGAGGACATAGAAAACGCACACCTACATTATATACTAGAGGACATAGAAAACGCACACCTACATTATATACTAGAGGACATAGAAAACGCACACCTACATTATATACTAGAGGACATAGAAAACGCACACCTACATTATATACTAGAGGACATAGAAAACGCACACCTACATTATATACTAGAGGACATAGAAAACGCACACCTACATTATATACTAGAGGACATAGAAAACGCACACCTACATTATATACTAGAGGACATAGAAAACGCACACCTACATTATATACTAGAGGACATAGAAAACGCACACCTACATTATATACTAGAGGACATAGAAAACGCACACCTACATTATATACTAGAGGACATAGAAAACGCACACCTACATTATATACTAGAGGACATAGAAAACGCACACCTACATTATATACTAGAGGACATAGAAAACGCACACCTACATAATATACTAGAGGACATAGAAAACGCACACCTACATTATATACTAGAGGACATAGAAAACGCACACCTACATTATATACTAGAGGACATAGAAAACGCACACCTACATTATATACTAGAGGACATAGAAAACGCACACCTACATTATATACTAGAGGACATAGACTAGAGGACATAGAAAACTCACGCCTACATTATATACTAGAGGACATAGAAAACGCACACCTACAGTATAAACTAGAGGACATAGAAAACAACGCACACTTACAATATATACTAGAGGACATAGAAAACGCACACCTACATTATATACTAGAGGACATAGAAAACGCACACCTACATTATATACTAGAGGACATAGAAAGACGCACACCTACATTATATACTAGAGGACATAGAAAACAACGCACACCTACATATATACTAGAGGACATAGAAAACGCACACCTACATTATATACTAGAGGACATAGAAAACGCACACCTACATATATACTAGAGGACATAGAAAACGCACACCTACATTATATACTAGAGGACATAGAAAACGCACGCCTACTATAATACTAGAGGACATAGAAAACGCACACCTACAGTATATACTAGAGAACATAGAAGCAACGCACACCTACATTATATACTAGAGGACATAGAGAACGCAAACCTACATTATAGACTAGAGGACATAGAAAACGCACGCCTACATTATATACTAGAGGACATAGAAAACGCACACCTACAGTATATACTAGAGGACATAGAAAACAACGCACACCTACAATATATACTAGAGGACATAGAAAACGCACACCTACATTATAATTATACTAGAGAACATAGAAAACGCACACCTACATTATATACTAGAGGACATAGAAAACGCACACCTACATTATATACTAGAGGACATAGAAAGCAACGCACACCTACATTATATACTAGAGGACATAGAGAACGCACACCTACATTATATACTAGAGGACATAGAAAACGCACACCTACATTATATACTAGAGGACATAGAAAACGCACACCTACATTATATACTAGAGGACATAGAAAACAACGCACACCTACAATATATACTAGAGGACATAGAAAACGCACACCTACATTATAAACTAGAGGACATAGAAAACGCACACCTACATTATATACTAGAGGACATAGAAAACGCACACCTACATTATATACTAGAGGACATAGAAAACGCACACCTACATTATATACTAGAGGACATAGAAAACGCAAACCTACATTATATACTAGAGGACATATAAAACGCACACCTACATTATATACTAGAGGACATAGAAAACGCACACCTACATTATATACTAGAGGACATAGAAAACGCACACCTACATTATATACTAGAGGACATAGAAAACGCACACCTACATTATATAGTAGAGGACATAGAAAACGCACACCTACATTATATACTAGAGGACATAGAAAACGCACACCTACATTATATACTAGAGGACATAGAAAACGCACACCTACATAATATACTAGAGGACATAGAAAACGCACACCTACATTATATACTAGATGACATAGAAAACGCACGCCTACATTATATACTAGAGGACATAGAAAACGCACACCTACATTATATACTAGAGGACATAGAAAACGCACACCTACATTATATACTAGAGGACATAGACTAGAGGACATAGAAAACTCACGCCTACATTATATACTAGAGGACATAGAAAACACACACCTACAGTATAAACTAGAGGACATAGAAAACAACGCACACTTACAATATATACTAGAGAACATAGAAAACGCACACCTACATTATATACTAGAAGACATAGAAAACGCACACCTACATTATATACTAGAGAACATAGAAAGCAAGGCACACCTACATTATATACTAGAGGACATAGAAAGCAACGCACACCTACATTATATATTAGAGGACATAGAGAACGCACACCTACAATATATACTAGAGGACATAGAAAACGCACACCTACAATATATACTAGAGGACATAGAAAACGCACACCACATTATAATTATACTAGAGGACATAGAAAATGCGCACCTACATTATATACTAGAGGACATAGAAAGCACACACCTACATTATATACTAGAGGACATAGAAAACGCACACCTACATCATATACTAGAGGACATAGAAAACACACACCTACATTATATACTAGATGACATAGAAAACGCACACCTACATTATATACTAGAGGACATAGAAAACGCACACCTACAATATATACTAGAGGACATTAAAAACGCACACCTACATTATATGATTATTATTACATGAAAGCGAAATATTCCATCAACGATATATCAAATCATTATTACAAAACACAAACTGAACAACTAAAAATATTCCAAAATGTATTTATATAGTTATTGTTTTTCATGTAAACACAATAACTATATTCGAAGTGTGCGCTTTCTATATCCTCTAGTATATAAATGCGATATGCTTCTTTGTATGGCAATACAGTCAAACCTGTGTTAGTGGCCACCCTTATTAAGCAGCCAACCTGTATTAAGCAGCCAGTTTCCAGATTCAGCCATAGTATGTGGTTCCCGTGACTGGCTGCTTAGCACAATGTTGGTTTTATATAAATGATTCTAAATTTCTAACCTACTTTGTCTCATATTATAGAATCCATCCCAAAAATGACACGATTATGAAAAGTCATGTTTTATTAGTTTAAGGAAAACAATAAAACCTGTAACTGCCTTAATTTCATAAAAATAATGAATAACAAATAACACATTAATCGAATATTAATTAAGAAATAATAAGTATCAACATTGGTATATCGCAGAATAACCCGAGTTTCTTATGCGTAGAAATATATCACGAAAGCAGAAGGCCTGACAAACGAGGGTTATTCTGCGATATACCACGGTTGATACTTATTATTTCGATTCTAACACGACTTACTTCTAATAATTTTAGACGAGAATTGAAGGGAGTATTTTCTTCAAACGCCGTGCATTTGAATTTCGAAATTTCCTCCCGCATAGGACGTTATTTTTTATGGAAAATATCAATCTAGTGCATAAATGAACAAAAGTTGTAACTGATCAATAATTGTATTTATTTTGTCAAATAAAACTGTACAGAATAGTAACTGAAGCGTTACTTAACAGAAAAACAAGACAGACAAGAGATTATCTGATTCTAAAAATAGCTCACTTCCGCGAATTCCCATGGTTGTATTTACAAACATCACGTGATTTTCATTCATAAAACTTTACACGCATTGTATAAATGGAACAGCCAATACACGGTGCGCGCGCAGCATAGTTCAAGGTAGATATATCGCAGAATATCCCGAGGTAGATTTTACTCTACAAGTATGTATGTTATTAGCTGGGTCGTGTTAGAATATGACTTATTGCATGCGTACTCTAATTTCGAATAAACTATGTGGAATAGTTATCCGTCTACATGAAACAAGTTCTTGCAACTATTATACAGAAATTATATGATTTTTATAAAAACTGTATTTATTTTACAACGATTGCGCAGCAAGTTTTAACAACTTATATTAATCACTCTCGATGAAAGCATAAATGTGGTCATTCGTGTGGGAGGAATCCGAAGTACTCGCAGAAAACCCACCTGTTCGATATGGCGACCATCGTACCAATTATAAGATTCTGCTGCAGTAAGAGATAATACTGTATTTCGTAAACATGATCTAGTCATTACAGCCTCTGTATGACCATACACTTAACAGCAAATAAAATGCATCACGTATTTTTCACATAGCTACTACACATTCTTCTGAATGCATTCGAACACTAACATTGAATTAATAAACAATGTTTTTGTGGTAAACAAACTTATTTCATATAACGGTCATCCGCGCTCCTGAATTGACGTGTGTTTGTCATTGGAGTCAATACTAAATACGCGATACTTTCGATTAGAGATCATTTAACTAAGATTAGTCTACAAATAAATATGCACCGCTGGAGCCGTTATGATTGTGCGCTTAGGCAAGGCATTTAAATTCCACATGTCTCTTCTCTCTCCTTCATGGCGATGGATTCCATCAGGAATGAGGTCTCGAGAGCTATTAATATAAGTTCGTACGGTATTATGAGATCGTACGGTCGTCACCAGATCAGACATGTGGCTTTATTTCGGGTATTCCGTTTTCCTCCCATACGAATGACCACTTATACGCTTTCATCCGCGCCAACGAGAGTGATTAATATATGTTGTTAAAACTTGCTTCGCAATCGTTGTAAAATAAATAAAGTTGATACCTTTTTGGTTTTACACAACATATACGTAACTGTTGTATTTGGAACCTGGTGGACACAATGACAGGGGGCTATGCAATAGTTTCATGCAAACACATTATGACTTTGAATTGCAGACGTTGTTGCACATACTTATAGGACTGATCACCTAGACATAGATCAAAAAATGAAGAAAAAAAACTGAACAAAATTGAATTAAGCCAAATATGAAGTGTAATAAAGCTTAAAACGGATGCCCGTAAGATGTGCAAGTCCGGAGCAAATCATTTACGTCAACGTTGAAAAGTAATATTTTATAATTCCCTTCATATTTTAAACAGGATTCGTCTTGTTATTGTGATTAGTGAATCGAGCAAATCCGTAATGAATCGGTGATTGGACAGTGATTACCAGGACATGATGCGATTGATTATTACCGGTGGCACAGTTCCATACTGCTTTTTCTATTTGCTCGATTAACTAACTACTTTCCTGAGAATCAAATAAACACTTTGAAAATGTGTTCAATCTTCAGTATCACTGCTGGATTAATTGAAAATTAGCAAACCGTATGAAGGACGCAATGTGCAATATAATGGACAAATCTCAGCCAAGGGGCTTTCAGCATAGACGTGGTACAAATACGTTCCTTCTTCAAAGATTCTAACGTGAATTGCTATTAAATACAGCTTTTGTTCATTTAGTTTAAACATTATTTATTTCAGAATTTTTTCATGTAAACAAGAAATGAACATTTTACATGTAAATTAACAGCAGTAGACTAAAGGGATTGGAACGTAAGAACATTTATATAGTTCTTCTCCCTATAAAATGGTTGATATACAGGCAGGAGAATAATATATTTAACAATGAAAATACGACAATTATATTCTAGGTATATGATAAACACTTTCAAATTATTGTTTTTGTTTATTTATCGTCGCTACCGGTTGCCCATATGAGCGACGCCTCCCGAAGAGATTAGTTATTTTAGATTTTTGGAGGATAGTGCAATGATACAGACAGAGACCCATTCCAGAGTCTCCTCTGGTTCTTTTACGTGCACGGTGTACAGCACCGACATGAGACGTCGGTTTAAAGTCCCATCTGAAAGTCTGTTGATTTTATTAGGGTCAGACGGGGGATCGAACCTGTGATCCCTGGATTACCAGTCCAGCGTGCTACCACTGGACTACAGATCCGTCTGTCTAAAAGGGATTGGAACGTAAGCAACTTTATATAGTTCTTCTCCTTATCAATTGATTGATATACAATAGGCAGGAGAATAATATAATATAACGATGAAAATACGTGAAATATATTCTAGGTATAGGCTAAAGAATTTCAAATGATTATGTGAACCACAATTATGGTATTAGTTAGTAAATAGCTAAGGATGTGAAAAAGAAAATGGTTAACATTTAAATGAATATTTGAGAAAAGTTCATGAACATAAACTATCAAATGGAAGCAAGAAAAGAAGAATATATTAATTTAACGAAAAGTAAGATGAATAGACCGGTTCTTCATTTCAATGATATTTTGAATGACCACATATACGCTTTCATCGGAACCAACGAGAGTGATTAATATATTAAGTTGTTAAAACTTGCTTCGCAATCATTGTAAAATAAATAAAGTTTAAAAAAAAAGAAAATATGTTGCGG
This sequence comes from Archivesica marissinica, assembly GCA_014843695.1. Lineage (NCBI taxonomy): Eukaryota > Metazoa > Mollusca > Bivalvia > Venerida > Vesicomyidae > Archivesica > Archivesica marissinica. Next base: position 10,873 of record JABXNX010000163.1, read on the forward strand.
AAAGACATTCACGAAAATATTTATCGCAAACATGTTTTGTCATTCATACAACATTTGTTCCAGACATTTACTCATACTGGTACGAACACTTTAAAAACCAGTGTATGAGACCATCTAACTGCTCTCCGATTAGCGCAGTGGTTAGAGCGCTTGCTTCTCACCAATGCAACCGTTATATTATAATATTATGTTATATTTCGGGTTTTACGCCTGCATCATCACCATTTCGGGCTATATCGCCGGCGGGCAGTTTACCTAACAACACCTTTCCTGGGCAGGCTCCAGCGGTTAACAAGTACTTGGGTGCACCAACCTCCGTAAGAAACTGCCAACTTTTTCATATAAATGAGACACGGCCTGAGCGGGGCTCGAACCCGTGACCATCAGTGATGATATGTTACAGTGGAATACAAGTGAGCGACCTTAACCACTCGACCACGGAGGCGGACATCGGAACGGGAATAATGTTAGATGGTACGATGGTCGCCATATCGAACAAGTGGGTTTTCTCCGGGTACTCCGGTTTCCTCCCACAGGAATGACAACATATACGCGTTCATCCGCGCCACTCAGAGTGATTAATATAAGTTGTTAGAACTTGTCACAATCCATTAAACTAAATGCTTTAATACATATTTACCACTTCAGCACATGTTTATCGATACTACTAATACATGCTGTGCATGTATTGCTACACCAGTATGTTAAAGTTAAATTCCTGTCCAAACCGATTGTCACAATTTCTAAGCAAAAGTAAGTTAGACTTAGACAATTTCCGAGAAAAAAATCCAAATGTTATGTTATTAAACAATATTTTTTTCGGGTAGAATTTGCATGTGCACATCATTCACTACTAGAATACACCGCTCACTGCTGGATTACACTACCCACTGCTCACTGCTAGCAGTACAGCAGTACACTTCTCATTGCCAGCAGTACAGCAGTACACTGATAGTACACCGCTCACTGCTGGATTACACTACCCACTGCTCACTGCTAGCAGTACAGCAGTACACTTCTCATTGCCAGCAGTACAGCAGTACACTGGTAGTACACCGCTCACTGCTGGATTACACTACTCACTGCTCACTGCTAGCAGTACAGCAGTACACTTCTCATTGCCAGCAGTACAGCAGTACACTGGTAGTACACTGCTCACTGCTGGATTACACTACTCACTGCTCACTGCTAGCAGTACAGCAGTACACTTCTCATTGCCAGCAGTACATCAGTACACCGCTCACTGCTGGATTGCACTACTCACTGCTAGCAGTACACTTCTCATTGCCAGCAGTACAGAAGTACACTGCTCACTGCTGGGTTGCACTACTCACTGCTCACTGCTAGCAGTACAGCAATACACTTCTCACTGCTAGCAATACAGCAATACACTGGTAGTACACCGCTCACTGCTGGGTTGCACTACTCACTGATCACTGCTAGCAGTACAGCAGTACACTTCTCACTGCTAGCAGTACAGCAATACACTGGTAGTACACTGCTCACTGCTGGGTTGCACTACTCACTGATCACTGCTAGCAGTACAGCAGTACACTTATCACTGCTAGCAGTACAGCAGTACACTGGTAGTACACCGCTCACTGCTGGGTTGCACTACTCACTGATCACTGCTAGCAGTACAGCAGTACACTTCTCACTGCTAGCAGTACAGCATTACACTGGTAGTAAACTGCTCACTGCTGGGTTGCACTACTCACTGCTCACTGCTAGCAGTACAGCAGTACACTTCTCATTGCCAGTAGTACAGAAGTACACTGCTCACTGCTGGGTTGCACTACTCACTGCTCACTGCTAGCAGTACAGCAATACACTGGTAGTACACCGCTCACTGCTGGGTTGCACTACTCACTGATCACTGCTAGCAGTACAGCAGTACATTTCTCATTGCCAGCAGTACAGCAGTACACTGGTAGTACACTGCTCACTGCTGGGTTGCACTACTCACTGCTCACTGCTAGCAGTACAGCAGTACACTTCTCACTGCTAGCAGTACAGCAGTACACTGGTAGTACACTGCTCACTGCTGGATTACACTACTCACTGCTCACTGCTAGCAGTACAGCAGTACACTTCTCATTGCCAGCAGTACAGCAGTACACTGGTAGTACACTGCTCACTGCTGGGTTGCACTACTCACTGATCACTGCTAGCAGTACAGCAGTACACTTCTCATTGCCAGCAGTACAGCAGTACACTGGCTGTACACTGCTCACTGATAACGCCACCCACATGTTGGGTGTGTGTGTTTTACGTTTATTTATCGTCGCTACCAGTTGTCCATATGAGCGACGTCTCCTAAAGAGATTAGTCATTTTAGAGAGTTGGAGGATAGTGCATCGATACAGACAGAGACCCATTCCAGAGTCTCCTCTGGTTCTTTTACGTGCTCGTAAGTTGGGAACCCTCATTCGAAAATGTATACAATCAGGGCACATACGTACATCGAAGGAAACGCAAGAGCGATGCAAATATTCTTAAGCGGTGTGAATTACCCGGTAGCGTTACCATTGCGCGTTACGGGAGTTACCTGGAATTCACCACGCCAGCTGTATTTCAATGTCAATCTGACACCGATGTACACATTTGTACTATACCAGTAGCAATGTCTGTCCGATTAGCGCAGTGGTTAGCGCGCTCGCTTCTCAACAATGCAACCGGGTTCGATCCTCGGACCGGGAAGTATGTGAGATGGTACGGTGGTCGCCAGATCGTTAGGTGGGTTTTCTATGGGTATCCTGTTTCCTCTCACACGAATGACCACATTTATGCTTTAAACGACTGCGCTAATCTGATAGTTAGTTTCACCTTAGAATGCAAAGAGTTACTGTAAGAATAAGACCATACAGCGAGACAAAACAGACGTTGTTCCCTGGAGGTTCGAGATACAGGACACGTTCAACCATAAGACATGTTCAGTGCCATATATATATACATAGTGATTTATTGTAAACATTGCGGTAAAATGATAGGTCAGCTATTCTATTTTGCAAAACGCCTACATAGTGTCATATTTGTCTGGGTTAGTATATTACGAGGAGCAGGAAGTGAAGATAACACTGTTACATTTGTATTGTCGTCGTCACAAGATCTGTAGGATTGGTTTTAAACAAATTATCCATACAACCATTATACGCACACCATAAATATCGTGTATTGAACGACATGAGTCTGATATATGGCACCGAGTACTTGCCATTCATTTACTTCCGGTTGACGTCTCGTGATAACTTATTTTCTTATTGGTTACGGTCGTATAGTGTATGACTACACGCACATGGTTGAATGTTCTATGATGTTTTAATCCCAAGGAAAGGAAGGGTAGACGCTGTGCACTCAATGTATGCTAGTGTTATATTGCACACAATGGATGTTAGTGTTATATTGCACACAATGCATGCTAGTGTTCTATTGCACTCAATGGATGCTAGTGTTCTATTGCACTCAATGGATGCTAGTGTTCTATTGCACTCAATGGATGCTAGTGTTCTATTGCACACAATGGATGCTAGTGTTCTATTGCACACAATGGATGCTAGTGTTCTATTACACACAATGGATGCTAGTGTTCTATTGCACACAATGGATGTTAGTGTTCTATTGCACACAATGGATGCTAGTGTTCTATTGCACACAATGGATGCTAGTGTTCTATTGCACTCAATGGATGCTAGTGTTCTATTGCACACAATGGATGTTAGTGTTCTATTGCACTCAATGGATGCTAGTGTTCTATTGCACACACTGGATGCTAGTGTTCTATTGCACTCAATGGATGCTAGTGTACTATTGCACTCAATGGAGGCTAGTGTTCTATTGCACTCAATGGAGGCTAGTGTTCTATTGCACTCAATGGATGCTAGTGTTCTATTGCACTCAATGGATGCTAGTGTTCTATTGCACACAATGGATGCTAGTGTTCTATTGCACTCAATGGATGTTAGTGTTCTATTGCACACAATGGAGGCTAGTGGTCTATTGCACACAATGGATGCTAGTGTTCTATTGCACACAACGGATGCTAGTGTTCTATTGCACACAATGGATGCTAGTGTTCTATTGCACACAATGGATGCTAGTGTTCTATTGCACACAATGGAGGCTAGTGTTCTATTGCACACAATGGATGCTAGTGTTCTATTGCACACAATGGATGCTAGTGTTCTATTGCACACAATGGAGGCTAGTGTTCTATTGCACTCAATGGATGCTAGTGTTCTATTGCACTCAATGGAGGCTAGTGTTCTATTGCACTCAATGGAGGCTAGTGTTCTATTGCACTCAATGGAGGCTAGTGTTCTATTGCACACAATGGATGCTAGTGTTCTATTGCACACAATGGAGGCTAGTGTTATTGTGGTGTTTTATTGCACACAATGGATGCTAGTGTTCTATTGCACACAATGGATGCTAGTGTTCTATTGCACACAATGGATGCTAGTGTTCTATTGCACACAATGGAGGCTAGTGTTCTATTGCACACAATGGATGCTAGTGTTATATTGCACACAATGGAGGCTAGTGTTATATTGCACACAATGGAGGCTAGTGTTATATTGCACTCAATGGATGCTAGTGTTCTATTGCACTCAATGGAGGCTAGTGATCTATTGCACTCAATGAAGGCTAGTGTTCTTTTGCACTCAATGGAGGCTAGTGTTCTATTGCACACAATGGATGCTAGTGTTCTATTGCACACAATGGATGCTAGTGTTATATTGCACTCAATGGATGCTAGTGTTATATTGCACACAATGGATGCTAGTGTTATATTGCACACAATGGATGCTAGTGTTATATTGCACACAATGGAGGCTAGTGTTCTATTGCACACAATGGATGCTAGTGTTCTATTGCACACAATGGATGCTAGTGTTATATTGCACACAATGGATGCTAGTGTTATATTGCACACAATGGATGCTAGTGTTATATTGCACACAATGGAGGCTAGTGTTATATTGCACACAATGGATGCTAGTGTTATATTGCACACAATGGAGGCTAGTGTTCTATTGCACTCAATGGATGCTAGTGTTCTATTGCACTCAATGGATGCTAGTGTTCTATTGCACTCAATGGAGGCTAGTGTTCTATTGCACACAATGGATGCTAGTGTTCTATTGCACTCAATGGATGCTAGTGTTCTATTGCACTCAATGGATGCTAGTGTTCTATTGCACTCAATGGATGCTAGTGTTCTATTGCACTCAATGGAGGCTAGTGTTATATTGCACCCAATGGATGCTAGTGTTCTATTGCACTCAATGGATGCTAGTGTTCTATTGCACACAATGGAGGCTAGTGTTCTATTGCACTCAATGGATGCTAGTGTTCTATTGCACACAATGGATGCTAGTGTTCTATTGCACACAATGGATGCTAGTGTTCTATTGCACTCAATGGATGCTAGTGTTCTATTTCACACAATGGATGCTAGTGTTCCATTGCATTCAATGGATGCCAGTGTTCTATTGCACTCAATGGATGCTAGTGTTCTATTACACCCAATGGATGCTAGTGTTCTAATGCACTCAATGGAAGCTAGTGTTCTATTGCACACAATGTAGGCTAGTGTTCTATTACACTCAATGGATGCTAGTGTTCTATTGCACTCAATGAAGGCAAGTGTTCTATTGCACACAATGGATGCTAGTGGTCTATTGCACCCAATGGATGCTAGTGTTCTATTGCACTCAATGGAGGCTAGTGTTCTATTGCACTCAATGGAGGCTAGTGTTCTATTGCACTCAATGGAGGCTAGTGTTCTATTGCACTCAATGGAGGCTAGTGTTCTATTACACCCAATGGATGCTAGTGTTCTATTGCACTCAATGGATGCTAATGTTCTATTGCACACAATGTAGGCTAGTGTTCTATTACACCCAATGGATGCTAGTGTTCTATTGCACTCAATGGATGCTAGTGTTCTATTGCACACAATGGATGCTAGTGTTCTATTACACACAATGGATGCTAGTGTTCTATTGCACTCAATGGATGCTAGTGTTCTATTTCACACAATGGATGTTAGTGTTCCATTGCACTCAATGGATGCTAGTGTTCTATTGCACTCAATGGATGCTAGTGTTCTATTACACCCAATGGATGCTAGTGTTCTAATGCACTCTATGGATGCTAGTGTTCTATTGCACACAATGTAGGCTAGTGTTCTATTACACTCAATGGATGCTAGTGTTCTATTGCACTCAATGGATGCTAGTGTTATATTGCACTCAATGGATGCTAGTGTTCTATTGCACTCAATGGATGCTAGTGTTCTATTGCACACAATGGATGCTAGTGTTATATTGCACTCAATGGAGGCTAGTGTTATATTGCACTCAATGGAGGCTAGTGTTCTATTGCACTCAATGGATGCTAGTGTTCTATTGCACACAATGTAGACTAGTGTTCTATTACACTCAATGAATGCTAGTGTTCTATTGCACTCAATGTAGGCTAGTGTTCTATTACACTCAATGGATGCTAGTGTTATATTGCACTCAATGGATGCTAGTGTTCTATTGCACTCAATGGATGCTAGTGTTCTATTGCACACAATGGATGCTAGTGTTATATTGCACACAATGGAGGCTAGTGTTCTATTGCACACAATGAAGGCTAGTGTTCTATTGCACACAATGGATGCTAGTGTTCTATTGCACACAATGGATGCTAGTGTTCTATTGCACACAATGGATGCTAGTGGTCTATTGCACACAATGGATGCTAGTGTTCTATTGCACACAATGGATGAAAGTGTTCTATTGCACACAATGAATGCTAGTGTTATATTGCACCCAATGGATGCTAGTGTTATATTGCCCACAATGGAGGCTAGTGTTCTATTGCACACACTGGAGGCTAGTGTTCTATTGCACTCAATGGAGGCTAGTGTTCTATTGCACACACTGGATGCTAGTGTTCTATTGCACACAATGGATGCAAGTGTTCCATTGCAAACAATGGATGCTAGTGTTCTATTGCACACAATGGATGCTAGTGTTATATTGCACTCAATGGATGCTAGTGTTATATTGCACACAATGGATGCTAGTGTTATATTGCACAAAATGGATGCTAGTGTTATATTGCACACAATGGAGGCTAGTGTTCTATTGCACACAATGGATGCTAGTGTTATATTGCACACAATGGATGCTAGTGTTATATTGCACACAATGGAGGCTAGTGTTATATTGCACACAATGGATGCTAGTGTTATATTGCACACAATGGAGGCTAGTGTTCTATTGCACTCAATGGATGCTAGTGTTCTATTGCACTCAATGGATGCTAGTGTTCTATTGCACTCAATGGATGCTAGTGTTCTATTGCACACAATGGATGCTAGTGTTATATTGCACACACTGGAGGCTAGTGTTCTATTGCACTCAATGGATGCTAGTGTTCTATTGCACTCACTGGATGCTAGTGTTCTATTGCACTCAATGGATGCTAGTGTTATATTGCACACAATGGAGGCTAGTGTTATATTGCACACAATGGAGGCTAGTGTTATATTGCACACAATGGATGCTAGTGTTATATTGCACACAATGGATGCTAGTGTTATATTGCACACAATGGAGGCTAGTGTTATATTGCACTCAATGGATGCTAGTGTTCTATTGCACTCAATGAAGGCAAGTGTTCTATTGCACACAATGGATGCTAGTGTTCTATTGCACCCAATGGAGGCTAGTGTTCTATTGCACTCAATGGAGGCTAGTGTTCTATTGCACTCAATGGAGGCTAGTGTTCTATTACACCCAATGGATGCTAGTGTTCTATTGCACTCAATGGATGCTAGTGTTCTATTGCACACAATGTAGGCTAGTGTTCTATTACACCCAATGGATGCTAGTGTTCTATTGCACTCAATGGATGCTAGTGTTCTATTGCACACAATGGATGCTAGTGTTCTATTACACACAATGGATGCTAGTGTTCTATTGCACTCAATGGATGCTAGTGTTCTATTTCACACAATGGATGCTAGTGTTCCATTGCATTCAATGGATGCCAGTGTTCTATTGCACTCAATGGATGCTAGTGTTCTATTACACCCAATGGATGCTAGTGTTCTAATGCACTCAATGGAAGCTAGTGTTATATTGCACACAATGTAGGCTAGTGTTCTATTACACTCAATGGATGCTAGTGTTCTATTGCACTCAATGAAGGCAAGTGTTCTATTGCACACAATGGATGCTAGTGGTCTATTGCACCCAATGGATGCTAGTGTTCTATTGCACTCAATGGAGGCTAGTGTTCTATTGCACTCAATGGAGGCTAGTGTTCTATTGCACTCAATGGAGGCTAGTGTTCTATTACACCCAATGGATGCTAGTGTTCTATTGCACTCAATGGATGCTAATGTTCTATTGCACACAATGTAGGCTAGTGTTCTATTACACCCAATGGATGCTAGTGTTCTATTGCACTCAATGGATGCTAGTGTTCTATTGCACACAATGGATGCTAGTGTTCTATTACACACAATGGATGCTAGTGTTCTATTGCACTCAATGGATGCTAGTGTTCTATTTCACACAATGGATGTTAGTGTTCCATTGCACTCAATGGATGCTAGTGTTCTATTGCACTCAATGGATGCTAGTGTTCTATTACACCCAATGGATGCTAGTGTTCTAATGCACTCTATGGATGCTAGTGTTCTATTGCACACAATGTAGGCTAGTGTTCTATTACACTCAATGGATGCTAGTGTTCTATTGCACTCAATGGATGCTAGTGTTATATTGCACTCAATGGATGCTAGTGTTCTATTGCACTCAATGGATGCTAGTGTTCTATTGCACACAATGAATGCTAGTGTTATATTGCACTCAATGGAGGCTAGTGTTATATTGCACTCAATGGAGGCTAGTGTTCTATTGCACTCAATGGATGCTAGTGTTCTATTGCACACACTGGATGCTAGTGTTCTATTGCACTCAATGGATGCTAGTGTACTATTGCACACAATGGAGGCTAGTGTTCTATTGCACTCAATGGATGCTAGTGTTCTATTGCACTCAATGGATGCTAGTGTTCTATTGCACACAATGGATGCTAGTGTTCTATTGCACTCAATGGATGCTAGTTTTCTATTGCACACAATGGAGGCTAGTGTTCTATTCCATTCAATGGAGGCTAGTGATCTATTGCACTCAATGAAGGCTAGTGTTCTTTTGCACTCAATGGAGGCTAGTGTTCTATTGCACACAATGGATGCTAGTGTTCTATTGCACACAATGGATGCTAGTGTTATATTGCACACAATGGATGCTAGTGTTACATTGCACACCAGGGGTGCTAGTGTTATATTGCACACAATGGATGCTAGTGTTATATTGCACACAATGGAGGCTAGTGTTCTATTGCACACAATGGATGCTAGTGTTCTATTGCACACAATGGATGCTAGTGTTATATTGCACACAATGGATGCTAGTGTTATATTGCACACAATGGATGCTAGTGTTATATTGCACACAATGGAGGCTAGTGTTATATTGCACACAATGGATGCTAGTGTTATATTGCACACAATGGAGGCTAGTGTTCTATTGCACTCAATGGATGCTAGTGTTCTATTGCACTCACTGGATGCTAGTGTTCTATTGCACACAATGGATGCTAGTGTTCTATTGCACTCACTGGATGCTAGTGTTCTATTGCACTCAATGGATGCTAGTGTTATATTGCACACAATGGAGGCTAGTGTTATATTGCACACAATGGAGGCTAGTGTTATATTGCACACAATGGATGCTAGTGTTATATTGCACACAATGGATGCTAGTGTTATATTGCACACAATGGATGCTAGTGTTCTATTGCACACAATGGATGCTAGTGTTCTATTGCACTCAATGAAGGCAAGTGTTCTATTGCACACAATGGATGCTAGTGTTCTATTGCACCCAATGGAGGCTAGTGTTCTATTGCACTCAATGGAGGCTAGTGTTCTATTGCACTCAATGGAGGCTAGTGTTCTATTGCACCCAATGGATGCTAGTGTTCTATTGCACTCAATGGATGCTAGTGTTCTATTGCACACAATGGAGGCTAGTGTTCTATTGCACACAATGGATGCTAGTGTTCTATTGCACACAATGGATGCTAGTGTTCTATTGCACACAATGGATGCTAGTGTTCTATTGCACTCAATGGATGCTAGTGTTCTATTGCACACAATGGATGCTAGTGTTCCATTGCACTCAATGGATGCTAGTGTTCTATTGCACTCAATGGATGCTAGTGTTCTAATGCACTCAATGGAAGCTAGTGTTATATTGCACACAATGTAGGCTAGTGTTCTATTACACTCAATGGATGCTAGTGTTCTATTGCACTCAATGAAGGCAAGTGTTCTATTGCACACAATGGATGCTAGTGGTCTATTGCACCCAATGGATGCTAGTGTTCTATTGCACTCAATGGAGGCTAGTGTTCTATTGCACTCAATGGAGGCTAGTGTTCTATTGCACTCAATGGAGGCTAGTGTTCTATTACACCCAATGGATGCTAGTGTTCTATTGCACTCAATGGATGCTAGTGTTCTATTGCACACAATGTAGGCTAGTGTTCTATTACACCCAATGGATGCTAGTGTTCTATTGCACTCAATGGATGCTAGTGTTCTATTGCACACAATGGATGCTAGTGTTCTATTACACACAATGGATGCTAGTGTTCTATTGCACTCAATGGATGCTAGTGTTCTATTTCACACAATGGATGTTAGTGTTCTATTGCACTCAATGGATGCTAGTGTTCTATTGCACTCAATGGATGCTAGTGTTCTATTACACCCAATGGATGCTAGTGTTCTAATGCACTCTATGGATGCTAGTGTTCTATTGCACACAATGTAGGCTAGTGTTCTATTACACTCAATGGATGCTAGTGTTCTATTGCACTCAATGGATGCTAGTGTTATATTGCACTCAATGGATGCTAGTGTTCTATTGCACTCAATGGATGCTAGTGTTCTATTGCACACAATGGATGCTAGTGTTATATTGCACTCAATGGAGGCTAGTGTTATATTGCACTCAATGGAGGCTAGTGTTCTATTGCACTCAATGGATGCTAGTGTTCTATTGCACACACTGGATGCTAGTGTTCTATTGCACTCAATGGATGCTAGTGTTCTATTGCACACAATGGAGGCTAGTGTTCTATTGCACTCAATGGATGCTAGTGTTCTATTGCACTCAATGGATGCTAGTGTTCTATTGCACACAATGGATGCTAGTGTTCTATTGCACTCAATGGATGCTAGTGTTCTATTGCACACAATGGAGGCTAGTGTTCTATTGCATTCAATGGAGGCTAGTGATCTATTGCACTCAATGAAGGCTAGTGTTCTTTTGCACTCAATGGAGGCTAGTGTTCTATTGCACACACTGGATGCTAGTGTTCTATTGCACACAATGGATGCTAGTGTTATATTGCACACAATGGATGCTAGTGTTACATTGCACACCAGGGGTGCTAGTGTTATATTGCACACAATGGATGCTAGTGTTATATTGCACACAATGGAGGCTAGTGTTCTATTGCACACAATGGATGCTAGTGTTCTATTGCACACAATGGATGCTAGTGTTATATTGCACACAATGGATGCTAGTGTTATATTGCACACAATGGATGCTAGTGTTATATTGCACACAATGGAGGCTAGTGTTATATTGCACACAATGGATGCTAGTGTTATATTGCACACACTGGAGGCTAGTGTTCTATTGCACTCACTGGATGCTAGTGTTCTATTGCACTCACTGGATGCTAGTGTTATATTGCACACAATGGATGCTAGTGTTCTATTGCACTCACTGGATGCTAGTGTTCTATTGCACTCAATGGATGCTAGTGTTATATTGCACACAATGGAGGCTAGTGTTATATTGCACACAATGGAGGCTAGTGTTATATTGCACACAATGGATGCTAGTGTTATATTGCACACAATGGATGCTAGTGTTATATTGCACACAATGGATGCTAGTGTTATATTGCACACAATGGATGCTAGTGTTCTATTGCACACAATGGATGCTAGTGTTCTATTGCACTCAATGAAGGCAAGTGTTCTATTGCACACAATGGATGCTAGTGTTCTATTGCACCCAATGGAGGCTAGTGTTCTATTGCACTCAATGGAGGCTAATGTTCTATTGCACTCAATAAATGCTAGTGTTCTATTGCACTCAATGGAGGCTAGTGTTCTATTACACCCAATGGATGCTAGTGTTCTATTGCACTCAATGGATGCTAGTGTTCTATTGCACACAATGTAGGCTAGTGTTCTATTACACCCAATGGATGCTAGTGTTCTATTGCACTCAATGGATGCTAGTGTTCTATTGCACTCAATGGATGCTAGTGTTCTATTACACACAATGGATGCTAGTGTTCCATTGCACTGAATGGATGCTAGTGTTCTATTGCACTCAATGGATGCTAGTGTTCTATTGCACTCAATTGATGCTAGTGTTATATTGCACACAATGGAGGCTAGTGTTATATTGCATACAATGGAGGCTAGTGTTATATTGCACACAATGGATGCTAGTGTTATATTGCACACAATGGATGCTAGTGTTATATTGCACACAATGGATGCTAGTGTTATATTGCACACAATGGAGGCTAGTGTTATATTGCACTCAATGGATGCTAGTGTTATATTGCACTCAATGGATGCTAGTGTTCTATTGCACACACTGGATGCTAGTGTTATATTGCACTCAATGGAGGCTAGTGTTCTATTGCACTCAATGGATGCTAGTGTTCTATTGCACACAATGGATGCTAGTGTTCTATTGCACTCAATGGATGCTAGTGTACTATTGCACTCAATGGAGGCTAGTGTTCTATTGCACTCAATGGATGCTAGTGTTCTATTGCACTCAATGGATGCTAGTGTTCTATTGCAAACAATGGATGCTAGTGTTCTATTGCACTCAATGGATGCTAGTGTTCTATTGCACACACTGGATGCTAGTGTTCTATTGCACTCAATGGATGCTAGTGTACTATTGCACTCAATGGAGGCTAGTGTTCTATTGCACTCAATGGATGCTAGTGTTATATTGCACTCAATGGATGCTAGTGTTCTATTGCACACAATGGATGCTAGTGTTCTATTGCACTCAATGGATGCTAGTGTTCTATTGCACACAATGGAGGCTAGTGTTCTATTGCACACAATGGATGCTAGTGTTCTATTGCACACAATGGATGCTAGTGTTCTATTGCACACAATGGATGCTAGTGTTATATTGCACACAATGGAGGCTAGTGTTATATTGCACACAATGGATGCTAGTGTTATATTGCACACACTGGAGGCTAATGTTCTATTGCACTCACTGGATGCTAGTGTTCTATTGCACTCACTGGATGCTAGTGTTATATTGCACACAATGGATGCTAGTGTTCTATTGCACTCACTGGATGCTAGTGTTCTATTGCACTCAATGGATGCTAGTGTTATATTGCACACAATGGAGGCTAGTGTTATATTGCACACAATGGATGCTAGTGTTATATTGCACACAATGGATGCTAGTGTTCTATTGCACACAATGGATGCTAGTGTTCTATTGCACTCAATGAAGGCAAGTGTTCTATTGCACACAATGGATGCTAGTGTTCTATTGCACCCAATGGAGGCTAGTGTTCTATTGCACTCAATGGAGGCTAATGTTCTATTGCACTCAATAAATGCTAGTGTTCTATTGCACTCAATGGAGGCTAGTGTTCTATTACACCCAATGGATGCTAGTGTTCTATTGCACTCAATGGATGCTAGTGTTCTATTGCACACAATGTAGGCTAGTGTTCTATTACACCCAATGGATGCTAGTGTTCTATTGCACTCAATGGATGCTAGTGTTCTATTGCACTCAATGGATGCTAGTGTTCTATTACACACAATGGATGCTAGTGTTCCATTGCACTAAATGGATGCTAGTGTTCTATTGCACTCAATGGATGCTAGTGTTCTATTGCACTCAATTGATGCTAGTGTTATATTGCACACAATGGAGGCTAGTGTTATATTGCATACAATGGAGGCTAGTGTTATATTGCATACAATGGATGCTAGTGTTATATTGCACACAATGGATGCTAGTGTACTATTGCACTCAATGGAGGCTAGTGTTCTATTGCACTCAATGGATGCTAGTGTTATATTGCACTCAATGGATGCTAGTGTTCTATTGCACACAATGGATGCTAGTGTTCTATTGAACTCAATGGATGCTAGTGTTCTATTGCACACAATGGATGCTAGTGTTCTATTGCACACAATGGATGCTAGTGTTCTATTGCACACAACGGATGCTAGTGTTCTATTGCACACAATGGAGGCTAGTGTTCTATTGCACACAATGGATGCTAGTGTAATATTGCACACAATGGAGGCTAGTGTTCTATTGCACACAATGGATGCTAGTGTTATATTGCACACAATGGAGGCTAGTGTTATATTGCACACAATGGAGGCTAGTGTTATATTGCACTCAATGGATGCTAGTGTTCTATTGCACTCAATGAAGGCTAGTGTTCTTTTGCACTCAATGGAGGCTAGTGTTCTATTGCACACCATGGATGCTAGTGTTCTATTGCACACACTGGATGCTAGTGTTATATTGCACTCAATGGATGCTAGTGTTATATTGCACACAATGGATGCTAGTGTTATATTGCACACAATGGAGGCTAGTGTTCTATTGCACACAATGGATGCTAGTGTTCTATTGCACACAATGGATGCTAGTGTTATATAGCACACAATGGATGCTAGTGTTATATTGCACAAAATGGAGGCTATTTTTCTATTGCACTCAATGGATGCTAGTGTTATATTGCACAAAATGGAGGCTAGTGTTCTATTGCACTCAATGGATGCTAGTGTTCTATTGCACTCAATGAATGCTAGTGTTCTATTGCACTCAATGGAGGCTAGTGTTCTATTGCACTCACTGGATGCTAGTGTTCTATTGCACTCACTGGATGCTAGTGTTATATTGCACACAATGGATGCTAGTGTTCTATTGCACTCACTGGATGCTAGTGTTCTATTGCACTCAATGGATGCTAGTGTTATATTGCACACAATGGAGGCTAGTGTTATATTGCACACAATGGAGGCTAGTGTTATATTGCACTCAATGGATGCTAGTGTTATATTGCACTCAATGGATACTAGTGTTCTATTGCACACAATGGATGCTAGTGTTCTATTGCACTCAATGGATGCTAGTGTTCTATTGCACACACTGGATGCTAGTGTTCTATTGCACTCAATGGAGGCTAGTGTTCTATTGCACTCAATGGATGCTAGTGTTCTATTGCACACAGTGGATGCTAGTGTTCTATTGCACTCAATGGATGCTAGTGTACTATTGCACTCAATGGAGGCTAGTGTTCTTTTGCACTCAATGGATGCTAGTGTTCTATTGCACTCAATGGATGCTAGTGTTCTATTGCACACAATGGATGCTAGTGTTCTATTGCACACAATGGATGCTAGTGTTCTATTGCACTCAATGGATGCTAGTGTTCTATTGCACACAATGGAGGCTAGTGTTCTATTGCACACAATGGATGCTAGTGTTCTATTGCACACAATGGATGCTAGTGTTCTATTGCACACAATGGAGGCTAGTGTTCTATTGCACACAATGGATGCTAGTGTTATATTGCACACAATGGAGGCTAGTGTTCTATTGCACACAATGGATGCTAGTGTTATATTGCACACAATGGAGGCTAGTGTTATATTGCACACAATGGAGGCTAGTGTTATATTGCACTCAATGGATGCTAGTGTTCTATTGCACTCAATGGAGGCTAGTGATCTATTGCACTCAATGAAGGCTAGTGTTCTTTTGCACTCAATGGAGGCTAGTGTTCTATTGCACACAATGGATGCTAGTGTTCTATTGCACACACTGGATGCTAGTGTTCTATTACACTCAATGGATGCTAGTGTTCTATTGCACTCAATGGATGCTAGTGTTATATTGCACTCAATGGATGCTAGTGTTCTATTGCACTCAATGGATGCTAGTGTTCTATTGCACACAATGAATGCTAGTGTTATATTGCACTCAATGGAGGCTAGTGTTATATTGCACTCAATGGAGGCTAGTGTTCTATTGCACTCAATGGATGCTAGTGTTCTATTGCACACACTGGATGCTAGTGTTCTATTGCACTCAATGGATGCTAGTGCACTATTGCACTCAATGGAGGCTAGTGTTCTATTGCACTCAATGGATGCTAGTGTTCTATTGCACTCAATGGATGCTAGTGTTCTATTGCACACAATGGATGCTAGTGTTCTATTGCACTCAATGGATGCTAGTTTTCTATTGCACACAATGGAGGCTAGTGTTCTATTCCATTCAATGGAGGCTAGTGATCTATTGCACTCAATGAAGGCTAGTGTTCTTTTGCACTCAATGGAGGCTAGTGTTCTATTGCACACACTGGATGCTAGTGTTCTATTGCACACAATGGATGCTAGTGTTATATTGCACACAATGGATGCTAGTGTTACATTGCACACCAGGGGTGCTAGTTTTATATTGCACACAATGGATGCTAGTGTTATATTGCACACAATGGAGGCTAGTGTTCTATTGCACACAATGGATGCTAGTGTTCTATTGCACACAATGGATGCTAGTGTTATATTGCACACAATGGATGCTAGTGTTATATTGCACACAATGGATGCTAGTGTTATATTGCACACAATGGAGGCTAGTGTTATATTGCACACAATGGATGCTAGTGTTATATTGCACACACTGGAGGCTAGTGTTCTATTGCACTCAATGGATGCTAGTGTTCTATTGCACTCAATGGATGCTAGTGTTCTATTGCACTCAATGGAGGCTAATGTTCTATTGCACTCACTGGATGCTAGTGTTCTATTGCACTCACTGGATGCTAGTGTTATATTGCACACAATGGATGCTAGTGTTCTATTGCACTCACTGGATGCTAGTGTTCTATTGCACTCAATTGATGCTAGTGTTATATTGCACACAATGGAGGCTAGTGTTATATTGCATACAATGGAGGCTAGTGTTATATTGCACACAATGGATGCTAGTGTTATATTGCACACAATGGATGCTAGTGTTATATTGCACACAATGGATGCTAGTGTTATATTGCACACAATGGATGCTAGTGTTATATTGCACACAATGGATGCTAGTGTTCTATTGCACACAATGGATGCTAGTGTTCTATTGCACTCAATGGAGGCTAGTGTTCTATTGCACACAATGGATGCTAGTGTTCTATTGCACCCAATGGAGGCTAGTGTTCTATTGCACTCAATGGAGGCTAGTGTTCTATTGCACTCAATGGATGCTAGTGTTCTATTGCACTCAATGGAGGCTAGTGTTCTATTGCACCCAATGGATGCTAGTGTTCTATTGCACTCAATGGATGCTAGTGTTCTATTGCACACAATGGAGGCTAGTGTTCTATTGCACACAATGGATGCTAGTGTTATATTGCACTCAATGGATGCTAGTGTTCTATTGCACTCAATGGATGCTAGTGTTCTATTGCACACAATGGATGCTAGTGTTCTATTGCACTCAATGGATGCTAGTGTTCTATTGCACTCAATGTTTATTGCACCATGGATGCTAGTGTTATATTGCACACAATGGATGCTAGTGTTCTATTGCACTCAATGGATGCTAGTGTTCTATTGCACTCAATGGATGCTAGTGTTATATTGCACACAATGGAGGCTAGTGTTATATTGCACACAATGGAGGCTAGTGTTATATTGCACACAATGGATGCTAGTGTTATATTGCACACAATGGATGCTAGTGTTATATTGCACACAATGGATGCTAGTGTTATATTGCACACAATGGAGGCTAGTGTTATATTGCACTCAATGGATGCTAGTGTTCTATTGCACACAATGGATGCTAGTGTTCTATTGCACTCAATGGAGGCTAGTGTTCTATTGCACACAATGGATGCTAGTGTTCTATTGCACCAATGGAGCTAGTGTTCTATTGCACCAATGGAGGCTAGTGTTCTATTGCACTCAATGGAGGCTAGTGTTCTATTGCACTCAATGGAGGCTAGTGTTCTATTACACCCAATGGATGCTAGTGTTCTATTGCACTCAATGGATGCTAGTGTTCTATTGCACACAATGTAGGCTAGTGTTCTATTACACCCAATGGATGCTAGTGTTCTATTGCACTCAATGGATGCTAGTGTTCTATTGCACACAATGGATGCTAGTGTTCTATTACACACAATGGATGCTAGTGTTCTATTGCACTCAATGGATGCTAGTGTTCTATTTCACACAATGGATGCTAGTGTTCCATTGCATTCAATGGATGCCAGTGTTCTATTGCACTCAATGGATGCTAGTGTTCTATTACACCCAATGGATGCTAGTGTTCTAATGCACTCAATGGAAGCTAGTGTTCTATTGCACACAATGTAGGCTAGTGTTCTATTACACTCAATGGATGCTAGTGTTCTATTGCACTCAATGAAGGCAAGTGTTCTATTGCACACAATGGATGCTAGTGGTCTATTGCACCCAATGGATGCTAGTGTTCTATTGCACTCACTGGAGGCTAGTGTTCTATTGCACTCAATGGAGGCTAGTGTTCTATTGCACTCAATGGAGGCTAGTGTTCTATTACACCCAATGGATGCTAGTGTTCTATTGCACTCAATGGATGCTAGTGTTCTATTGCACACAATGGATGCTAGTGTTCTATTACACACAATGGATGCTAGTGTTCTATTGCACTCAATGGATGCTAGTGTTCTATTTCACACAATTGATGTTAGTGTTCCATTGCACTCAATGGATGCTAGTGTTCTATTGCACTCAATGGATGCTAGTGTTCTATTACACCCAATGGATGCTAGTGTTCTAATGCACTCTATGGATGCTAGTGTTCTATTGCACACAATGTAGGCTAGTGTTCTATTACACTCAATGGATGCTAGTGTTCTATTGCACTCAATGGATGCTAGTGTTATATTGCACTCAATGGATGCTAGTGTTCTATTGCACTCAATGGATGCTAGTGTTCTATTGCACACAATGGATGCTAGTGTTATATTGCACTCATTGGAGGCTAGTGTTATATTGCACTCAATGGAGGCTAGTGTTCTATTGCACTCAATGGATGCTAGTGTTCTATTGCACACAATGTAGACTAGTGTTCTATTACACTCAATGAATGCTAGTGTTCTATTGCACTCAATGTAGGCTAGTGTTCTATTACACTCAATGGATGCTAGTGTTCTATTGCACTCAATGGATGCTAGTGTTCTATTGCACTCAATGGATGCTAGTGTTATATTGCACTCAATGGATGCTAGTGTTCTATTGCACTCAATGGATGCTAGTGTTCTATTGCACACAATGGATGCTAGTGTTATATTGCACACAATGGAGGCTAGTGTTCTATTGCACACAATGAAGGCTAGTGTTCTATTGCACACAATGGATGCTAGTGTTCTATTGCACACAATGGATGCTAGTGTTCTATTGCACACAATGGATGCTAGTGTTCTATTGCACACAATGGAGGCTAGTGTTCTATTGCACACAATGGAGGCTAGTGTTCTATTGCATACAATGGATGCTAGTGTTATATTGCACACAATGAATGCTAGTGTTCTATTGCACACAATGGATGCTAGTGTTCTATTGCACACAATGGATGCTAGTGTTCTATTGCACACACTGGATGCTAGTGTTCTATTGCACGCAATGGATGCTAGTGTTATATTGCACACAATGGAGGCTAGTGTTCTATTGCACTCAATGGATGCTAGTGTTCTATTGCACACAATGGATGCTAGTGTTATATTGCACACAATGGAGGCTAGTGTTCTATTGCACACAATGGAGGCTAGTGTTCTATTGCACACAATGGAGGCTAGTGTTCTATTGCACACAATGGATGCTAGTGTTCTATTGCACTCAATGGATGCTAGTGTTCTATTGCACCAATGGATGCTAGTGTTCTATTGCACACAATGGAGGCTAGTGTTCTATTGCACACAATGGAGGCTAGTGTTCTATTGCACACAATGGATGCTAGTGTTCTATTGCACTCAATGGATGCTAGTGTTCTATTGCACACAATGGATGCTAGTGTTCTATTGCACACAATGGAGGCTAGTGTTCTATTGCACAATGGATGCTAGTGTTTATTGCACACAATGGATGCTAGTGTTCTATTGCACACAATGGATGCTAGTGTTCTATTGCACTCAATGGATGCTAGTGTTCTATTGCACACAATGGAGGCTAGTGTTCTATTGCACTCAATGGATGCTAGTGTTCTATTGCACTCAATGGAGGCTAGTGTTCTATTGCACTCAATGGATGCTAGTGTTCTATTGCACACAATGAGGCTAGTGTTCTATTCACTCAATGGATGCTAGTGTTCTATTGCACTCAATGGATGCTAGTGTTCTATTGCACTCAATGGATGCTAGTGTTCTATTGCACACAATGGAGGCTAGTGTTCTATTGCACTCAATGGATGCTAGTGTTCTATTGCACTCAATGGAGGCTAGTGTTCTATTGCACTCAATGGATGCTAGTGTTCTATTGCACACAATGAGCTAGTGTTCTATTACACTCAATGGATGCTAGTGTTCTATTGCACTCAATGGAGGCTAGTGTTCTATTGCACTCAATGGATGCTAGTGTTCTATTGCACTCAATGGATGCTAGTGTTCTATTGCACTCAATGGATGCTAGTGTTCTATTGCACTCAATGGATGCTAGTGTTCTATTGCACTCAATGGATGCTAGTGTTCTATTGCACACAATGGATGCTAGTGTTCTATTGCACACAATGGATGCTAGTGTTCTATTGCACACAATTGATGCTAGTGTTCTATTGCACACAATGGATGCTAGTGGTCTATTGCACACAATGGATGCTAGTGTTCTATTGCACACAATGGATGAAAGTGTTCTATTGCACACAATGAATGCTAGTGTTATATTGCACCCAATGGATGCTAGTGTTATATTGCCCACAATGGAGGCTAGTGTTCTATTGCACACACTGGAGGCTAGTGTTCTATTGCACTCAATGGAGGCTAGTGTGCTATTGCACACACTGGATGCTAGTGTTCTATTGCACACAATGGATGCAAGTGTTCTATTGCAAACAATGGATGCTAGTGTTCTATTGCACACAATGGATGCTAGTGTTCTATTGCACACAATGGAGGCTAGTGTTCTATTGCACACAATGGATGCTAGTGTTCTATTGCACTCAATGAAGGCTAGTGTTCTATTGCACACAATGGATGATAGTGTTCTATTGCACACAATGGATGCTAGTGTTCTATTGCACTCAATGAAGGCTAGTGTTCTATTGCACACAATGGATGATAGTGTTCTATTGCACACAATGGATGCTAGTGTTCTATTGCACACAATGGAGGCTAGTGTTCTATTGCACACAATGACGGCTAGTGTTCTATTGCACACAATGGAGGCTAGTGTTCTATTGCATACAATGGATGCTAGTGTTATATTGCACACAATGAATGCTAGTGTTCTATTGCACACAATGGATGCTAGTGTTCTATTGCACACAATGGATGCTAGTGTTCTATTGCACACACTGGATGCTAGTGTTCTATTGCACGCAATGGATGCTAGTGTTATATTGCACACAATGGAGGCTAGTGTTCTATTGCACTCAATGGATGCTAGTGTTCTATTGCACACAATGGATGCTAGTGTTATTTTGCACACAATGGAGGCTAGTGTTCTATTGCACACAATGGAGGCTAGTGTTCTATTGCACACAATGGAGGCTAGTGTTATATTGCACACAATGGATGCTAGTGTTCCATTGCACTCAATGGAGGCTAGTGTTCTATTGCACAATCTGGATGCTAGTGTTCTATTGCATATAATGGAGGCTAGTGTTATATTGCACACAATGGAGGCTAGTGTTATATTGCACACAATGGATGCTAGTGTTATATTGCATTCAATGGATGCTAGTGTTATATTGCACACAATGGATGCTAGTTTTCTATTGCACAAAATGGAGGCTGGTGTTCTATTACACACAATGGATGCTAGTGTTATATTGCACATAATGGATGATAGTGTTCTATTGCACACAATGGAGGCTAGTGTTCTATTGCACTCAATGGATGCTAGTGTTATATTGCACACAATGGATGCTAGTGTTATATTGCACACAATGGAGGCTAGTGTTCTATTGCACTCAATGGAGGCTAGTGTTCTATTGCACACAGTGGATGCTAGTGTTCTATTGCACTCAATGGAGGCTAGTGTTCTATTGCACTCAATGGATGCTAGTGTTCTATTGCACACACTGGATGCTAGTGTTCTATTGCACTCAATGGATGCTAGTGTACTATTGCACTCAATGGAGGCTAGTGTTCTATTGCACTCAATGAAGGCAAGTGTTCTATTGCACACAATGGATGCTAGTGTTCTATTGCACCCAATGGAGGCTAGTGTTCTATTGCACTCAATGCAGGCTAATGTTCTATTGCACTCAATAAATGCTAGTGTTATATTGCACACAATGGAGGCTAGTGTTATATTGCACACAATGGAGGCTAGTGTTATATTGCACAAAATGGATGCTAGTGTTATATTGCACTCAATGGATGCTAGTGTTATATTGCACACAATGGATGCTAGTTTTCTATTGCACAAAATGGAGGCTGGTGTTCTATTGCACACAATGGATGCTAGTGTTATTTTGAACATAATGGATGATAGTGTTCTATTGCACACAATGGAGGCTAGTGTTCTATTGCACTCAATGGATGCTAGTGTTATATTGCACACAATGGATGCTAGTGTTATATTGCACACAATGGAGGCTAGTGTTCTATTGCACTCAATGGAGGCTAGTGTTCTATTGCACACCGTGGATGCTAGTGTTCTATTGCACTCAATGGAGGCTAGTGTTCTATTGCACACACTGGATGCTAGTGTTCTATTGCACTCAATGGATGCTAGTGTACTATTGCACTCAATGGAGGCTAGTGTTCTATTGCACTCAATGGAGGCTAGTGTTCTATTACACACACTGGATGCTAGTGTTCTATTGCACACAATGGATGCTAGTGTTATATTGCACACAATGGATGCTAGTGTTACATTGCACACCAGGGGTGCTAGTGTTATATTGCACACTAAGGATGCTAGTGTTATATTGCACACAATGGAGGCTAGTGTTCTATTGCACACAATGGATGCTAGTGTTCTATTGCACACAATGGATGCTAGTGTTATATTGCACACAATGGATGCTAGTGTTATATTGCACACAATGGATGCTAGTGTTATATTGCACACAATGGAGGCTAGTGTTCTATTGCACACAATGGATGCTAGTGTTATATTGCACACAATGGAGGCTAGTGTTCTATTGCACTCAATGGATGCTAGTGTTCTATTGCACTCAATGGATGCTAGTGTTCTATTGCACTCAATGGAGGCTAGTGTTCTATTGCACTCACTGGATGCTAGTGTTCTATTGCACTCACTGGATGCTAGTGTTATATTGCACACAATGGATGCTAGTGTTATATTGCACACAATGGAGGCTAGTGTTATATTGCACTCAATGGATGCTAGTGTTATATTGCACTCAATGGATGCTAGTGTTCTATTGCACACAATGGATGCTAGTGTTCTATTGCACTCAATGAAGGCAAGTGTTCTATTGCACACAATGGATGCTAGTGTTCTATTGCACCCAATGGAGGCTAGTGTTCTATTGCACTCAATGGAGGCTAGTGTTCTATTGCACTCAATGGATGCTAGTGTTCTATTGCACTCAATGGAGGCTAGTGTTCTATTACACCCAATGGATGCTAGTGTTCTATTGCACTCAATGGATGCTAGTGTTCTATTGCACACAATGTAGGCTAGTGTTCTATTACACCCAATGGATGCTAGTGTTCTATTGCACTCAATGGATGCTAGTGTTCTATTGCACTCAATGGATGCTAGTGTTCTATTACACACAATGGATGCTAGTGTTCCATTGCACTGAATGGATGCTAGTGTTCTATTGCACTCAATGGATGCTAGTGTTCTATTGCACTCAATTGATGCTAGTGTTATATTGCACACAATGGAGGCTAGTGTTATATTGCATACAATGGAGGCTAGTGTTATATTGCACACAATGGATGCTAGTGTTATATTGCACACAATGGATGCTAGTGTTATATTGCACACAATGGATGCTAGTGTTATATTGCACACAATGGAGGCTAGTGTTATATTGCACTCAATGGAGGCTAGTGTTATATTGCACTCAATGGATGCTAGTGTTATATTGCACTCAATGGATGCTAGTGTTCTATTGCACACAATGGATGCTAGTGTTCTATTGCACTCAATGGATGCTAGTGTTCTATTGCACACAATGGAGGCTAGTGTTCTATTGCACTCAATGGAGGCTAGTGTTCTATTGCACTCAATGGATGCTAGTGTTCTATTGCACACAATGGATGCTAGTGTTCTATTGCACTCAATGGATGCTAGTGTTCTATTGCACACACTGGATGCTAGTGTTCTATTGCACTCAATGGATGCTAGTGTTCTATTGCACTCAATGGATGCTAGTGTTCTATTGCACTCAATGGATGCTAGTGTTCTATTGCACTCAATGGATGCTAGTGTTCTATTGCACACAATGGATGCTAGTGTTCTATTGCACTCAATGGATGCTAGTGTTCTATTGCACACAATGGAGCTAGTGTTCTATTGCACACAATGGATGCTAGTGTTCTATTGCACACAATGGATGCTAGTGTTCTATTGCACACAATGGATGCTAGTGTTCTATTGCACACAATGGATGCTAGTGTTCTATTGCACACAATGGGCTAGTGTTCTATTGCACACAATGGATGCTAGTGTTATATTGCACACAATGGAGGCTAGTGTTATATTGCACACAATGGAGGCTAGTGTTATATTGCACTCAATGGATGCTAGTGTTCTATTGCACTCAATGGAGGCTAGTGTTCTATTGCACTCAATGAAGGCTAGTGTTCTATTGCACTCAATGGAGGCTAGTGTTCTATTGCACACAATGGATGCTAGTGTTCTATTGCACACAATGGATGCTAGTGTTATATTGCACTCAATGGATGCTAGTGTTATATTGCACACAATGGAGGCTAGTGTTATATTGCACACAATGGATGCTAGTGTTCTATTGCACACAATGGATGCTAGTGTTATATTGCACACAATGGAGGCTAGTGTTATATTGCACACAATGGATGCTAGTGTTATATTGCACACAATGGAGGCTAGTGTTCTATTGCACTCAATGGATGCTAGTGTTCTATTGCACTCAATGGATGCTAGTGTTCTATTGCACTCAATGGAGGCTAGTGTTCTATTGCACTCAATGGATGCTAGTGTTCTATTGCACTCAATGGATGCTAGTGTTCTATTGCACACAATGGATGCTAGTGTTCTATTGCACTCAATGGATGCTAGTGTTCTATTGCACACAATGGATGCTAGTGTTATATTGCACACAATGGATGCTAGTGTTCTATTGCACACAATGGATGCTAGTGTTCTATTGCACTCAATGGATGCTAGTGTTCTATTGCACTCAATGGATGCTAGTGTTATTGCACACAATGGATGCTAGTGTTCTATTGCACTCAATGGATGCTAGTGTTCTATTGCACACAATGGATGCTAGTGTTCTATTGCACTCAATGGATGCTAGTGTTCTATTGCACTCAATGGGGCTAGTGTTTATTGCACCAATGGCTAGTGTTCTATTGCACTCAATGGATGCTAGTGTTATTGCACTCAATGGATGCTAGTGTTCTATTGCACACAATGGCTAGTTTCTATTGCACCAATGGATGCTAGTGTTCTATTGCACACAATGGATGCTAGTGTTCTATTGCACTCAATGGATGCTAGTGTTCTATTGCACACAATGGAGGCTAGTGTTCTATTGCACACAATGGATGCTAGTGTTCTATTGCACACAATGGATGCTAGTGTTCTATTGCACACAATGGAGGCTAGTGTTCTATTGCACACAATGGATGCTAGTGTTCTATTGCACACAATGGAGGCTAGTGTTCTATTGCACACAATGGATGCTAGTGTTATATTGCACACAATGGAGGCTAGTGTTATATTGCACACAATGGAGGCTAGTGTTATATTGCACTCAATGGATGCTAGTGTTCTATTGCACTCAATGGAGGCTAGTGTTCTATTGCACTCAATGGAGGCTAGTGTTCTATTGCACTCAATGGAGGCTAGTGTTCTATTGCACACAATGGATGCTAGTGTTCTATTGCACACAATGGATGCTAGTGTTATATTGCACACAATGGATGCTAGTGTTATATTGCACACAATGGATGCTAGTGTTATATTGCACACAATGGAGGCTAGTGTTATATTGCACACAATGGATGCTAGTGTTATATTGCACACAATGGAGGCTAGTGTTCTATTGCACTCAATGGATGCTAGTGTTCTATTGCACTCAATGGATGCTAGTGTTCTATTGCACTCAATGGAGGCTAGTGTTCTATTGCACTCACTGGATGCTAGTGTTCTATTGCACTCAATGGATGCTAGTGTTATATTGCACACAATGGATGCTAGTGTTCTATTGCACTCACTGGATGCTAGTGTTCTATTGCACTCAATGGATGCTAGTGTTATATTGCACACAATGGAGGCTAGTGTTATATTGCACACAATGGAGGCTAGTGTTATATTGCACACAATGGATGCTAGTGTTATATTGCACACAATGGATGCTAGTGTTATATTGCACACAATGGATGCTAGTGTTATATTGCACTCAATGGATGCTAGTGTTCTATTGCACACAATGGATGCTAGTGTTCTATTGCACTCAATGAAGGCAAGTGTTCTATTGCACACAATGGATGCTAGTGTTCTATTGCACCCAATGGAGGCTAGTGTTCTATTGCACTCAATGGAGGCTAGTGTTCTATTGCACTCAATGGAGGCTAGTGTTCTATTGCACTCAATGGAGGCTAGTGTTCTATTACACCCAATGGATGCTAGTGTTCTATTGCACTCAATGGATGCTAGTGTTCTATTGCACACAATGTAGGCTAGTGTTCTATTACACCCAATGGATGCTAGTGTTCTATTGCACTCAATGGATGCTAGTGTTCTATTGCACACAATGGATGCTAGTGTTCTATTACACACAATGGATGCTAGTGTTCTATTGCACTCAATGGATGCTAGTGTTCTATTTCACACAATGGATGCTAGTGTTCCATTGCATTCAATGGATGCCAGTGTTCTATTGCACTCAATGGATGCTAGTGTTCTATTACACCCAATGGATGCTAGTGTTCTAATGCACTCAATGGAAGCTAGTGTTATATTGCACACAATGTAGGCTAGTGTTCTATTACACTCAATGGATGCTAGTGTTCTATTGCACTCAATGAAGGCAAGTGTTCTATTGCACACAATGGATGCTAGTGGTCTATTGCACCCAATGGATGCTAGTGTTCTATTGCACTCAATGGAGGCTAGTGTTCTATTGCACTCAATGGAGGCTAGTGTTCTATTGCACTCAATGGAGGCTAGTGTTCTATTACACCCAATGGATGCTAGTGTTCTATTGCACTCAATGGATGCTAATGTTCTATTGCACACAATGTAGGCTAGTGTTCTATTACACCCAATGGATGCTAGTGTTCTATTGCACTCAATGGATGCTAGTGTTCTATTGCACACAATGGATGCTAGTGTTCTATTACACACAATGGATGCTAGTGTTCTATTGCACTCAATGGATGCTAGTGTTCTATTTCACACAATGGATGTTAGTGTTCCATTGCACTCAATGGATGCTAGTGTTCTATTGCACTCAATGGATGCTAGTGTTCTATTACACCCAATGGATGCTAGTGTTCTAATGCACTCTATGGATGCTAGTGTTCTATTGCACACAATGGAGGCTAGTGTTCTATTACACTCAATGGATGCTAGTGTTCTATTGCACTCAATGGATGCTAGTGTTATATTGCACTCAATGGATGCTAGTGTTCTATTGCACTCAATGGATGCTAGTGTTCTATTGCACACACTGAATGCTAGTGTTATATTGCACTCAATGGAGGCTAGTGTTATATTGCACTCAATGGAGGCTAGTGTTCTATTGCACTCAATGGATGCTAGTGTTCTATTGCACACACTGGATGCTAGTGTTATATTGCACACAATGGAGGCTAGTGTTATATTGCACACAATGGAGGCTAGTGTTATATTGCACTCAATGGATGCTAGTGTTCTATTGCACTCAATGGAGGCTAGTGATCTATTGCACTCAATGAAGGCTAGTGTTCTTTTGCACTCAATGGAGGCTAGTGTTCTATTGCACACCATGGATGCTAGTGTTCTATTGCACACACTGGATGCTAGTGTTATATTGCACTCAATGGATGCTAGTGTTATATTGCACACAATGGAGGCTAGTGTTATATTGCACACAATGGATGCTAGTGTTCTATTGCACACAATGGATGCTAGTGTTATATTGCACACAATGGATGCTAGTGTTATATTGCACACAATGGATGCTAGTGTTATATTGCACACAATGGAGGCTAGTGTTCTATTGCACTCAATGGATGCTAGTGTTCTATTGCACTCAATGAATGCTAGTGTTCTATTGCACTCAATGGAGGCTAGTGTTCTATTGCACTCACTGGATGCTAGTGTTCTATTGCACTCACTGGATGCTAGTGTTATATTGCACACAATGGATGCTAGTGTTCTATTGCACTCACTGGATGCTAGTGTTCTATTGCACTCAATGGATGCTAGTGTTATATTGCACACAATGGAGGCTAGTGTTATATTGCACACAATGGAGGCTAGTGTTATATTGCACTCAATGGATGCTAGTGTTATATTGCACTCAATGGATACTAGTGTTCTATTGCACACAATGGATGCTAGTGTTCTATTGCACTCAATGGATGCTAGTGTTCTATTGCACACAATGGATGCTAGTGTTCTATTGCACTCAATGGATGCTAGTGTTCTATTGCACTCAATGGATGCTAGTGTTCTATTGCACACAATGGATGCTAGTGTTCTATTGCACTCAATGGATGCTAGTGTTCTATTGCACTCAATGGAGGCTAGTGTTCTATTGCACTCAATGGATGCTAGTGTTCTATTGCACACAATGGATGCTAGTGTTCTATTGCACACAATGGATGCTAGTGTTCTATTGCACACAATGGATGCTAGTGTTCTATTGCACACAATGGATGCTAGTGTTCTATTGCACACAATGGATGCTAGTGTTCTATTGCACACAATGGATGCTAGTGTTATATTGCACACAATGGATGCTAGTGTTATATTGCACACAATGGATGCTAGTGTTATATTGCACACAATGGAGGCTAGTGTTATATTGCACACAATGGATGCTAGTGTCTATTGCACACAATGGAGGCTAGTGTTCTATTGCACCAATGGAGGCTAGTGTTCTATTGCACACAATGGAGGCTAGTGTTCTATTGCACACAATGGATGCTAGTGTTCTATTGCACACAATGGATGCTAGTGTTCTATTGCACTCAATGGATGCTAGTGTTCTATTGCACTCAATGGATGCTAGTGTTCTATTGCACTCAATGGATGCTAGTGTTCTATTGCACCAATGGATGCTAGTGTTTATTGCACTCAATGGATGCTAGTGTTCTATTGCACACAATGGATGCTAGTGTTATATTGCACTCAATGGAGGCTAGTGTTATATTGCACTCAATGGAGGCTAGTGTTCTATTGCACTCAATGGATGCTAGTGTTCTATTGCACACACTGGATGCTAGTGTTCTATTGCACTCAATGGATGCTAGTGCACTATTGCACTCAATGGAGGCTAGTGTTCTATTGCACTCAATGGATGCTAGTGTTCTATTGCACTCAATGGATGCTAGTGTTCTATTGCACACAATGGATGCTAGTGTTCTATTGCACTCAATGGATGCTAGTTTTCTATTGCACACAATGGAGGCTAGTGTTCTATTCCATTCAATGGAGGCTAGTGATCTATTGCACTCAATGAAGGCTAGTGTTCTTTTGCACTCAATGGAGGCTAGTGTTCTATTGCACACACTGGATGCTAGTGTTCTATTGCACACAATGGATGCTAGTGTTATATTGCACACAATGGATGCTAGTGTTACATTGCACACCAGGGGTGCTAGTGTTATATTGCACACAATGGATGCTAGTGTTATATTGCACACAATGGAGGCTAGTGTTCTATTGCACACAATGGATGCTAGTGTTCTATTGCACACAATGGATGCTAGTGTTATATTGCACACAATGGATGCTAGTGTTATATTGCACACAATGGATGCTAGTGTTATATTGCACACAATGGAGGCTAGTGTTATATTGCACACAATGGATGCTAGTGTTCTATTGCACTCAATGGATGCTAGTGTTCTATTGCACTCAATGGATGCTAGTGTTCTATTGCACTCAATGGATGCTAGTGTTCTATTGCACTCAATGGATGCTAGTGTTATATTGCACACAATGGAGGCTAGTGTTATATTGCACACAATGGAGGCTAGTGTTATATTGCACACAATGGATGCTAGTGTTATATTGCACACAATGGATGCTAGTGTTACATTGCACACCAGGGGTGCTAGTGTTATATTGCACACAATGGATGCTAGTGTTATATTGCACACAATGGAGGCTAGTGTTCTATTGCACACAATGGATGCTAGTGTTCTATTGCACACAATGGATGCTAGTGTTCTATTGCACACAATGGATGCTAGTGTTATATTGCACTCAATGGATGCTAGTGTTATATTGCACACAATGGATGCTAGTGTTATATTGCACACAATGGATGCTAGTGTTATATTGCACACAATGGAGGCTAGTGTTCTATTGCACACAATGGATGCTAGTGTTCTATTGCACACAATGGATGCTAGTGTTATATTGCACACAATGGATGCTAGTGTTATATTGCACACAATGGATGCTAGTGTTATATTGCACACAATGGAGGCTAGTGTTATATTGCACACAATGGATGCTAGTGTTATATTGCACACAATGGAGGCTAGTGTTCTATTGCACTCAATGGATGCTAGTGTTCTATTGCACTCAATGGATGCTAGTGTTCTATTGCACTCAATGGAGGCTAGTGTTCTATTGCACTCACTGGATGCTAGTGTTCTATTGCACTCACTGGATGCTAGTGTTATATTGCACACAATGGATGCTAGTGTTCTATTGCACTCACTGGATGCTAGTGTTCTATTGCACTCAATGGATGCTAGTGTTATATTGCACACAATGGAGGCTAGTGTTATATTGCACACAATGGAGGCTAGTGTTATATTGCACACAATGGATGCTAGTGTTATATTGCACACAATGGATGCTAGTGTTATATTGCACACAATGGATGCTAGTGTTATATTGCACACAATGGAGGCTAGTGTTATATTGCACTCAATGGATGCTAGTGTTCTATTGCACACAATGGATGCTAGTGTTCTATTGCACTCAATGAAGGCAAGTGTTCTATTGCACACAATGGATGCTAGTGTTCTATTGCACCCAATGGAGGCTAGTGTTCTATTGCATTCAATGGAGGCTAGTGTTCTATTGCACTCAATGGAGGCTAGTGTTCTATTACACCCAATGGATGCTAGTGTTCTATTGCACTCAATGGATGCTAGTGTTCTATTGCACACAATGTAGGCTAGTGTTCTATTACACCCAATGGATGCTAGTGTTCTATTGCACTCAATGGATGCTAGTGTTCTATTGCACACAATGGATGCTAGTGTTCTATTACACACAATGGATGCTAGTGTTCTATTGCACTCAATGGATGCTAGTGTTCTATTTCACACAATGGATGCTAGTGTTCCATTGCATTCAATGGATGCCAGTGTTCTATTGCACTCAATGGATGCTAGTGTTCTATTACACCCAATGGATGCTAGTGTTCTAATGCACTCAATGGAAGCTAGTGTTCTATTGCACACAATGTAGGCTAGTGTTCTATTACACTCAATGGATGCTAGTGTTCTATTGCACTCAATGAAGGCAAGTGTTCTATTGCACACAATGGATGCTAGTGGTCTATTGCACCCAATGGATGCTAGTGTTCTATTGCACTCAATGGAGGCTAGTGTTCTATTGCACTCAATGGAGGCTAGTGTTCTATTGCACTCAATGGAGGCTAGTGTTCTATTACACCCAATGGATGCTAGTGTTCTATTGCACTCAATGGATGCTAGTGTTCTATTGCACACAATGTAGGCTAGTGTTCTATTACACCCAATGGATGCTAGTGTTCTATTGCACTCAATGGATGCTAGTGTTCTATTGCACACAATGGATGCTAGTGTTCTATTACACACAATGGATGCTAGTGTTCTATTGCACTCAATGGATGCTAGTGTTCTATTTCACACAATGGATGTTAGTGTTCCATTGCACTCAATGGATGCTAGTGTTCTATTGCACTCAATGGATGCTAGTGTTCTATTACACCCAATGGATGCTAGTGTTCTAATGCACTCTATGGATGCTAGTGTTCTATTGCACACAATGTAGGCTAGTGTTCTATTACACTCAATGGATGCTAGTGTTCTATTGCACTCAATGGATGCTAGTGTTATATTGCACTCAATGGATGCTAGTGTTCTATTGCACTCAATGGATGCTAGTGTTCTATTGCACACAATGGATGCTAGTGTTATATTGCACTCATTGGAGGCTAGTGTTATATTGCACTCAATGGAGGCTAGTGTTCTATTGCACTCAATGGATGCTAGTGTTCTATTGCACACAATGTAGACTAGTGTTCTATTACACTCAATGAATGCTAGTGTTCTATTGCACTCAATGTAGGCTAGTGTTCTATTACACTCAATGGATGCTAGTGTTCTATTGCACTCAATGGATGCTAGTGTTCTATTGCACTCAATGGATGCTAGTGTTATATTGCACTCAATGGATGCTAGTGTTCTATTGCACTCAATGGATGCTAGTGTTCTATTGCACACAATGGATGCTAGTGTTATATTGCACACAATGGAGGCTAGTGTTCTATTGCACACAATGGAGGCTAGTGTTCTATTGCACACAATGGATGCTAGTGTTCTATTGCACACAATGGAGGCTAGTGTTCTATTGCACTCAATGGATGCTAGTGTTCTATTGCACTCAATGGAGCTAGTGTTCTATTGCACAATGGATGCTAGTGTTCTATTGCACACAATGGATGCTAGTGTTTATTGCACCAATGGATGCTAGTGTTCTATTGCACACAATGGATGCTAGTGTTCTATTGCACACAATGGATGCTAGTGTTATATTGCACTCAATGGAGGCTAGTGTGCTATTGCACACACTGGATGCTAGTGTTCTATTGCACACAATGGATGCAAGTGTTCTATTGCAAACAATGGATGCTAGTG
Source organism: Archivesica marissinica (assembly GCA_014843695.1). Lineage (NCBI taxonomy): Eukaryota > Metazoa > Mollusca > Bivalvia > Venerida > Vesicomyidae > Archivesica > Archivesica marissinica. The sequence goes on from JABXNX010000163.1 coordinate 44,524, forward strand.
TTCTATTGCACACAATGGATGCTAGTGTTCTATTGCACACAATGGAGGCTAGTGTTCTATTGCACACAATGGATGCTAGTGTTCTATTGCACTCAATGAAGGCTAGTGTTCTATTGCACACAATGGATGATAGTGTTCTATTGCACACAATGGATGCTAGTGTTCTATTGCACACAATGGAGGCTAGTGTTCTATTGCACACAATGACGGCTAGTGTTCTATTGCACACAATGGAGGCTAGTGTTCTATTGCATACAATGGATGCTAGTGTTATATTGCACACAATGAATGCTAGTGTTCTATTGCACACAATGGATGCTAGTGTTCTATTGCACACAATGGATGCTAGTGTTCTATTGCACACACTGGATGCTAGTGTTCTATTGCACGCAATGGATGCTAGTGTTATATTGCACACAATGGAGGCTAGTGTTCTATTGCACTCAATGGATGCTAGTGTTCTATTGCACACAATGGATGCTAGTGTTCTATTGCACACAATGGATGCTAGTGTTATTGCACACAATGGATGCTAGTGTTCTATTGCACTCAATGGATGCTAGTGTTCTATTGCACACAATGGATGCTAGTGTTCTATTGCACTCAATGGAGGCTAGTGTTCTATTGCACTCAATGGATGCTAGTGTTCTATTGCACTCAATGGATGCTAGTGTTCTATTGCACTCAATGGATGCTAGTGTTCTATTGCACACAATGGATGCTAGTGTTATATTGCACACAATGGATGCTAGTGTTATATTGCACTCAATGGATGCTAGTGTTATATTGCACACAATGGATGCTAGTGTTCTATTGCACACAATGGATGCTAGTGTTCTATTGCACTCAATGGAGGCTAGTGTTCTATTGCACTCAATGGATGCTAGTGTTCTATTGCACTCAATGGAGGCTAGTGTTCTATTACACCCAATGGATGCTAGTGTTCTATTGCACTCAATGGATGCTAGTGTTCTATTGCACACAATGGATGCTAGTGTTCTATTGCACACAATGGATGCTAGTGTTATATTGCACTCAATGGATGCTAGTGTTCTATTGCACTCAATGGATGCTAGTGTTCTATTGCACTCAATGGATGCTAGTGTTCTATTGCACTCAATGGAGCTAGTGTTCTATTGCACTCAATGGATGCTAGTGTTCTATTGCACACAATGGATGCTAGTGTTATATTGCACTCAATGGAGGCTAGTGTTCTATTGCACTCAATGGATGCTAGTGTTCTATTGCACACAATGGATGCTAGTGTTCTATTGCACTCAATGGATGCTAGTGTTCTATTGCACACAATTGATGCTAGTGTTCTATTGCACTCAATGGATGCTAGTGTTCTATTGCACACAATGGAGGCTAGTGTTATATTGCATTCAATGGATGCTAGTGTTATATTGCACTCAATGGATGCTAGTGTTCTA
>JABXNX010000163.1:46956-67156 GCA_014843695.1 Archivesica marissinica
CCATTGTGTGCAATAGAACACTAGCATCCATTGTGTGCAATAGAACACTAGCATCCATTGAGTGCAATAGAACACTAGCCTCCAGTGAGTGCAATAGAACACTAGCCTCCATTGAGTGCAATAGAACACTAGCATCCATTGAGTGCAATAGAACACTAGCATCCATTGTGTGCAATAGAACACTAGCATCCATTGTGTGCAATAAACACTAGCCTTCATTGTGTGCAATAGAACACTAGCCTCCATTGTGTGCAATATAACACTAGCATCCATTGTGTGCAATAGAACACTAGCATCCATTGAGTGCAATAGAACACTAGCATCCATTGTGTGCAATATAACACTAGCATCCATTGAGTGCAATAGAACACTAGCATCCATTGAGTGCAATAGAACACTAGCATCCATTGAGTGCAATAGAACACTAGCATCCATTGTGTGCAATAGAACACTAGCATCCATTGTGTGCAATATAACACTAGCATCCATTGTGTGCAATATAACACTAGCCTCCATTGTGTGCAATATAACACTAGCATCCATTGTGTGCAATATAACACTAGCATCCATTGTGTGCAATATAACACTAGCATCCATTGTGTGCAATAGAACACTAGCATCCATTGTGTGCAATAGAACACTAGCCTCCATTGTGTGCAATATAACACTAGCATCCATTGTGTGCAATATAACACTAGCATCCATTGTGTGCAATATAACACTTGCCTCCATTGTGTGCAATATAACACTAGCATCCATTGTGTGCAATAGAACACTAGCCTCCATTGTGTGCAATATTACACTAGCATCCATTGTGTGCAATAGAACACTAGCCTCCATTGTGTGCAATAGAACACTAGCATCCGTTGTGTGCAATAGAACACTAGCATCCATTGTGTGCAATAGAACACTAGCCTCCATTGTGTGCAATAGAACACTAGCATCCATTGAGTGCAATAGAACACTAGCATCCAGTGTGTGCAATAGAACACTAGCATCCATTGTGTGCAATAGAACACTAGCATCCATTGAGTGCAATAGAACACTAGCATCCATTGAGTGCAAAAGAACACTAGCCTCCATTGAGTGCAATAGTACACTAGCATCCATTGAGTGCAATAGAACACTAGCATCCACTGTGTGCAATAGAACACTAGCATCCATTGAGTGCAATAGAACACTAGCCTCCATTGAGTGCAATAGAACACTAGCATCCAGTGTGTGCAATAGAACACTAGCATCCATTGAGTGCAATAGAACACTAGCATCCATTGTGTGCAATAGAACACTAGTATCCATTGAGTGCAATATAACACTAGCATCCATTGAGTGCAATATAACACTAGCCTCCATTGTGTGCAATATAACACTAGCCTCCATTGTGTGCAATATAACACTAGCATCCATTGAGTGCAATAGAACACTAGCATCCAGTGAGTGCAATAGAACACTAGCATCCATTGTGTGCAATATAACACTAGCATCCAGTGAGTGCAATAGAACACTAGCATCCAGTGAGTGCAATAGAACACTAGCCTCCATTGAGTGCAATAGAACACTAGCATTCATTGAGTGCAATAGAACACTAGCATCCATTGAGTGCAATAGAACACTAGCCTCCATTTTGTGCAATATAACACTAGCATCCATTGTGTGCAATATAACACTAGCCTCCATTGTGTGCTATATAACACTAGCATCCATTGTGTGCAAAAGAACACTAGCATCCATTGTGTGCAATATAACACTAGCCTCCATTGTGTGCAATATAACACTAGCATCCATTGTGTGCAATATAACACTAGCATCCATTGAGTGCAATATAACACTAGCATCCAGTGTGTGCAATAGAACACTAGCATCCATGGTGTGCAATAGAACACTAGCCTCCATTGAGTGCAAAAGAACACTAGCCTTCATTGAGTGCAATAGATCACTAGCCTCCATTGAGTGCAATAGAACACTAGCATCCATTGAGTGCAATATAACACTAGCCTCCATTGTGTGCAATATAACACTAGCCTCCATTGTGTGCAATATAACACTAGCATCCAGTGTGTGCAATAGAACACTAGCATCCATTGAGTGCAATAGAACACTAGCCTCCATTGAGTGCAATATAACACTAGCCTCCATTGAGTGCAATATAACACTAGCATTCATTGTGTGCAATAGAACACTAGCATCCATTGAGTGCAATAGAACACTAGCATCCATTGAGTGCAATATAACACTAGCATCCATTGAGTGCAATAGAACACTAGCATCCATTGAGTGTAATAGAACACTAGCCTCCATTGTGTGCAATAGAACACTAGCATCCATAGAGTGCATTAGAACACTAGCATCCATTGGGTGTAATAGAACACTAGCATCCATTGAGTGCAATAGAACACTAGCATCCATTGAGTGCAATGGAACACTAACATCCATTGTGTGAAATAGAACACTAGCATCCATTGAGTGCAATAGAACACTAGCATCCATTGTGTGTAATAGAACACTAGCATCCATTGTGTGCAATAGAACACTAGCATCCATTGAGTGCAATAGAACACTAGCATCCATTGGGTGTAATAGAACACTAGCCTACATTGTGTGCAATAGAACATTAGCATCCATTGAGTGCAATAGAACACTAGCATCCATTGGGTGTAATAGAACACTAGCCTCCATTGAGTGCAATAGAACACTAGCCTCCATTGAGTGCAATAGAACACTAGCCTCCATTGAGTGCAATAGAACACTAGCATCCATTGGGTGCAATAGACCACTAGCATCCATTGTGTGCAATAGAACACTTGCCTTCATTGAGTGCAATAGAACACTAGCATCCATTGAGTGTAATAGAACACTAGCCTACATTGTGTGCAATATAACACTAGCTTCCATTGAGTGCATTAGAACACTAGCATCCATTGGGTGTAATAGAACACTAGCATCCATTGAGTGCAATAGAACACTGGCATCCATTGAATGCAATGGAACACTAGCATCCATTGTGTGAAATAGAACACTAGCATCCATTGAGTGCAATAGAACACTAGCATCCATTGTGTGTAATAGAACACTAGCATCCATTGTGTGCAATAGAACACTAGCATCCATTGAGTGCAATAGAACACTAGCATCCATTGGGTGTAATAGAACACTAGCCTACATTGTGTGCAATAGAACACTAGCATCCATTGAGTGCAATAGAACACTAGCATCCATTGGGTGTAATAGAACACTAGCCTCCATTGATTGCAATAGAACACTAGCCTCCATTGAGTGCAATAGAACACTAGCCTCCATTGAGTGCAATAGAACACTAGCCTCCATTGGGTGCAATAGAACACTAGCATCCATTGTGTGCAATAGAACACTTGCCTTCATTGAGTGCAATAGAACACTAGCATCCATTGTGTGCAATAGAACACTAGCATCCATTGAGTGCAATATAACACTAGCCTCCATTGTGTGCAATATAACACTAGCATCCATTGTGTGCAATATAACACTAGCATCCATTGTGTGCAATATAACACTAGCCTCCATTGTATGCAATATAACACTAGCCTCCATTGTGTGCAATATAACACTAGCATCAATTGAGTGCAATAGAACACTAGCATCCAGTGAGTGCAATAGAACACTAGCATCCATTGTGTGCAATATAACACTAGCATCCAGTGAGTGCAATAGAACACTAGCATCCAGTGAGTGCAATAGAACATTAGCCTCCATTGAGTGCAATAGAACACTAGCATCCATTGAGTGCAATAGAACACTAGCATCCATTGAGTGCAATAGAACACTAGCCTCCAGTGTGTGCAATATAACACTAGCATCCATTGTGTGCAATATAACACTAGCCTCCATTGTGTGCAATATAACACTAGCATCCATTGTGTGCAATATAACACTAGCATCCATTGTGTGCAATATAACACTAGCATCCATTGTGTGCAATAGAACACTAGCATCCATTGTGTGCAATAGAACACTAGCCTCCATTGTGTGCAATATAACACTAGCATCCATTGTGTGCAATATAAAACTAGCCTGGTGTGCAATGTAACACTAGCATCCATTGTGTGCAATATAACACTAGCATCCATTGTGTGCAATAGAACACTAGCATCCAGTGTGTGCAATAGAACACTAGCCTCCATTGAGTGCAAAAGAACACTAGCCTTCATTGAGTGCAATAGATCACTAGCCTCCATTGAATGGAATAGAACACTAGCCTCCATTGTGTGCAATAGAAATCTAGCATCCATTGAGTGCAATAGAACACTAGCATCCATTGTGTGCAATAGAACACTAGCATCCATTGAGTGCAATAGAACACTAGCATCCATTGAGTGCAATAGAACACTAGCCTCCATTGAGTGCAATAGTGCACTAGCATCCATTGAGTGCAATAGAACACTAGCATCCAGTGTGTGCAATAGAACACTAGCATCCATTGAGTGCAATAGAACACTAGCCTCCATTGAGTGCAATATAACACTAGCCTCCATTGAGTGCAATATAACACTAGCATTCATTGTGTGCAATAGAACACTAGCATCCATTGAGTGCAATAGAACACTAGCATCCATTGAGTGCAATATAACACTAGCATCCATTGAGTGCAATAGAACACTAGCATCCATTGAGTGTAATAGAACACTAGCATCCAGTGTGTGCAATAGAACACTAGCATCCATTGTGTGCAATAGAACACTAGCCTCCATTGAGTGCAAAAGAACACTAGCCTTCATTGAGTGCAATAGATCACTAGCCTCCATTGAGTGCAATAGAACACTAGCATCCATTGAGTGCAATATAACACTAGCCTCCATTGTGTGCAATATAACACTAGCCTCCATTGTGTGCAATATAACACTAGCATCCATTGTGTGCAATAGAACACTAGCCTCCATTGTGTGCAATATTACACTAGCATCCATTGTGTGCAATAGAACATAGCCTCCATTGTGTGCAATAGAACACTAGCATCCGTTGTGTGCAATAGAACACTAGCATCCATTGTGTGCAATAGAACACTAGCCTCCATTGTGTGCAATAGAACACTAGCATCCATTGAGTGCAATAGAACACTAGCATCCAGTGTGTGCAATAGAACACTAGCATCCATTGTGTGCAATAGAACACTAGCATCCATTGAGTGCAATAGAACACTAGCATCCATTGAGTGCAAAAGAACACTAGCCTCCATTGAGTGCAATAGTACACTAGCATCCATTGAGTGCAATAGAACACTAGCATCCACTGTGTGCAATAGAACACTAGCATCCATTGAGTGCAATAGAACACTAGCCTCCATTGAGTGCAATAGAACACTAGCATCCAGTGTGTGCAATAGAACACTAGCATCCATTGAGTGCAATAGAACACTAGCATCCATTGTGTGCAATAGAACACTAGTATCCATTGAGTGCAATATAACACTAGCATCCATTGAGTGCAATATAACACTAGCCTCCATTGTGTGCAATATAACACTAGCCTCCATTGTGTGCAATATAACACTAGCATCCATTGAGTGCAATAGAACACTAGCATCCAGTGAGTGCAATAGAACACTAGCATCCATTGTGTGCAATATAACACTAGCATCCAGTGAGTGCAATAGAACACTAGCATCCAGTGAGTGCAATAGAACACTAGCCTCCATTGAGTGCAATAGAACACTAGCATCCATTGAGTGCAATAGAACACTAGCATCCATTGAGTGCAATAGAACACTAGCCTCCATTGTGTGCAATATAACACTAGCATCCATTGAGTGCAATAGAACACTAGCCTCCATTTTGTGCAATATAACACTAGCATCCATTGTGTGCAATATAACACTAGCCTCCATTGTGTGCAATATAACACTAGCATCCATTGTGTGCAATAGAACACTAGCATCCATTGTGTGCAATAGAACACTAGCCTCCATTGTGTGCAATATAACACTAGCATCCATTGTGTGCAATATAACACTAGCATCCATTGAGTGCAATATAACACTAGCATCCAGTGTGTGCAATAGAACACTAGCATCCATTGTGTGCAATAGAACACTAGCCTCCATTGAGTGCAATAGAACACTAGCCTCCATTGAGTGCAATAGAACACTAGCATCCATTGAGTGCAATATAACACTAGCCTCCATTGTGTGCAATATAACACTAGCCTCCATTGTGTGCAATATAACACTAGCATCCATTGTGTGCAATAGAACACTAGCCTCCATTGTGTGCAATAGAACACTAGCATCCATTGTGTGCAATAGAACACTAGCCTCCATTGTGTGCAATAGAACACTAGCATCCATTGTGTGCAATAGAACACTAGCATCCATTGTGTGCAATAGAACACTAGCATCCATTGTGTGCAATAGAACACTAGCATCCATTGTGTGCAATAGAACACTAGCATCCATTGAGTGCAATAGAACACTAGCATCCATTGTGTGCAATAGAACACTAGCATCCATTGAGTGCAATATAACACTAGCATCCATTGAGTGCAATAGAACACTAGCATCCATTGTGTGCAATAGAACACTAGCATCCATTGTGTGCAATAGAACACTAGCATCCATTGAGTGCAATAGAACACTAGCATCCATTGTGTGCAATAGAACACTAGCATCCATTGTGTGCAATATAACACTAGCATCCATTGAGTGCAATAGAACACTAGCATCCATTGAGTGCAATAGAACACTAGCCTCCATTGAGTGCAATAGAACACTAGCATCCATTGAGTGCAATAGAACACTAGCATCCATTGAGTGCAATAGAACACTAGCCTCCATTGTGTGCAATATAACACTAGCATCCATTGTGTGCAATATAACACTAGCCTCCATTGTGTGCAATATAACACTAGCATCCATTGTGTGCAATAGAACACTAGCATCCATTGTGTGCAATAGAACACTAGCCTCCATTGTGTGCAATATAACACTAGCATCCATTGAGTGCAATATAACACTAGCATCCATTGTGTGCAATAGAACACTAGCATCCATTGTGTGCAATAGAACACTAGCCTCCATTGAGTGCAATAGAACACTAGCATCCATTGAGTGCAATAGAACACTAGCCTCCATTGAGTGCAATAGAACACTAGCATCCATTGAGTGCAATATAACACTAGCCTCCATTGTGTGCAATATAACACTAGCCTCCATTGTGTGCAATATAACACTAGCATCCATTGTGTGCAATAGAACACTAGCCTCCATTGAGTGCAATATAACACTAGCCTCCATTGAGTGCAATATAACACTAGCATCCATTGTGTGCAATAGAACACTAGCATCCATTGAGTGCAATAGAACACTAGCATCCATTGAGTGCAATATAACACTAGCATCCATTGAGTGCAATAGAACACTAGCATCCATTGAGTGTAATAGAACACTAGCCTCCATTGTGTGCAATAGAACACTAGCATCCATAGAGTGCATTAGAACACTAGCATCCATTGGGTGTAATAGAACACTAGCATCCATTGAGTGCAATAGAACACTAGCATCCATTGAGTGCAATAGAACACTAGCATCCATTGTGTGCAATAGAACACTAGCATCCATTGAGTGCAATAGAACACTAGCATCCATTGTGTGTAATAGAACACTAGCATCCATTGTGTGCAATAGAACACTAGCATCCATTGAGTGCAATAGAACACTAGCATCCATTGGGTGTAATAGAACACTAGCCTACATTGTGTGCAATAGAACACTAGCATCCATTGAGTGCAATAGAACACTAGCATCCATTGGGTGTAATAGAACACTAGCCTCCATTGAGTGCAATAGAACACTAGCCTCCATTGAGTGCAATAGAACACTAGCCTCCATTGAGTGCAATAGAACACTAGCATCCATTGGGTGCAATAGAACACTAGCATCCATTGTGTGCAATAGAACACTTGCCTTCATTGAGTGCAATAGAACACTAGCATCCATTGAGTGTAATAGAACACTAGCCTACATTGTGTGCAATATAACACTAGCTTCCATTGAGTGCATTAGAACACTAGCATCCATTGGGTGTAATAGAACACTAGCATCCATTGAGTGCAATAGAACACTGGCATCCATTGAATGCAATAGAACACTAGCATCCATTGTGTGAAATAGAACACTAGCATCCATTGAGTGCAATAGAACACTAGCATCCATTGTGTGTAATAGAACACTAGCATCCATTGTGTGCAATAGAACACTAGCATCCATTGAGTGCAATAGAACACTAGCATCCATTGGGTGTAATAGAACACTAGCCTACATTGTGTGCAATAGAACACTAGCATCCATTGAGTGCAATAGAACACTAGCATCCATTGGGTGTAATAGAACACTAGCCTCCATTGAGTGCAATAGAACACTAGCCTCCATTGAGTGCAATAGAACACTAGCCTCCATTGGGTGCAATAGAACACTAGCATCCATTGTGTGCAATAGAACACTTGCCTTCATTGAGTGCAATAGAACACTAGCATCCATTGTGTGCAATAGAACACTAGCATCCATTGAGTGCAATATAACACTAGCATCCATTGTGTGCAATATAACACTAGCATCCATTGTGTGCAATATAACACTAGCATCCATTGTGTGCAATATAACACTAGCCTCCATTGTGTGCAATATAACACTAGCCTCCATTGTGTGCAATATAACACTAGCATCCATTGAGTGCAATAGAACACTAGCATCCAGTGAGTGCAATAGAACACTAGCATCCATTGTGTGCAATATAACACTAGCATCCAGTGAGTGCAATAGAACACTAGCATCCAGTGAGTGCAATAGAACACTAGCCTCCATTGAGTGCAATAGAACACTAGCATCCATTGAGTGCAATAGAACACTAGCATCCATTGAGTGCAATAGAACACTAGCCTCCATTGTGTGCAATATAACACTAGCATCCATTGTGTGCAATATAACACTAGCCTCCATTGTGTGCAATATAACACTAGCATCCATTGTGTGCAATATAACACTAGCATCCATTGTGTGCAATATAACACTAGCATCCATTGTGTGCAATAGAACACTAGCATCCATTGTGTGCAATAGAACACTAGCCTCCATTGTGTGCAATATAACACTAGCATCCATTGTGTGCAATATAAAACTAGCACCCCTGGTGTGCAATGTAACACTAGCATCCATTGTGTGCAATATAACACTAGCATCCATTGTGTGCAATAGAACACTAGCATCCAGTGTGTGCAATAGAACACTAGCCTCCATTGAGTGCAAAAGAACACTAGCCTTCATTGAGTGCAATAGATCACTAGCCTCCATTGAATGGAATAGAACACTAGCCTCCATTGTGTGCAATAGAAATCTAGCATCCATTGAGTGCAATAGAACACTAGCATCCATTGTGTGCAATAGAACACTAGCATCCATTGAGTGCAATAGAACACTAGCATCCATTGAGTGCAATAGAACACTAGCCTCCATTGAGTGCAATAGTACACTAGCATCCATTGAGTGCAATAGAACACTAGCATCCAGTGTGTGCAATAGAACACTAGCATCCATTGAGTGCAATAGAACACTAGCCTCCATTGAGTGCAATATAACACTAGCCTCCATTGAGTGCAATATAACACTAGCATCCATTGTGTGCAATAGAACACTAGCATCCATTGAGTGCAATAGAACACTAGCATCCATTGAGTGCAATATAACACTAGCATCCATTGAGTGCAATAGAACACTAGCATCCATTGAGTGCAATAGAACACTAGCATCCAGTGTGTGCAATAGAACACTAGCATCCATTGTGTGCAATAGAACACTAGCCTCCATTGAGTGCAAAAGAACACTAGCCTTCATTGAGTGCAATAGATCACTAGCCTCCATTGAGTGCAATAGAACACTAGCATCCATTGAGTGCAATATAACACTAGCCTCCATTGTGTGCAATATAACACTAGCCTCCATTGTGTGCAATATAACACTAGCATCCATTGTGTGCAATAGAACACTAGCCTCCATTGTGTGCAATATTACACTAGCATCCATTGTGTGCAATAGAACACTAGCCTCCATTGTGTGCAATAGAACACTAGCATCCGTTGTGTGCAATAGAACACTAGCATCCATTGTGTGCAATAGAACACTAGCCTCCATTGTGTGCAATAGAACACTAGCATCCATTGAGTGCAATAGAACACTAGCATCCATTGTGTGCAATAGAACACTAGCATCCATTGTGTGCAATAGAACACTAGCATCCATTGAGTGCAATAGAACACTAGCATCCATTGAGTGCAATAGAACACTAGCCTCCATTGAGTGCAATAGAACACTAGCATCCATTGAGTGCAATAGAACACTAGCATCCATTGTGTGCAATAGAACACTAGCATCCATTGAGTGCAATAGAACACTAGCATCCATTGAGTGCAATAGAACACTAGCATCCAGTGTGTGCAATAGAACACTAGCATCCATTGAGTGCAATAGAACACTAGCATCCATTGTGTGCAATAGAACACTAGATCCATTGAGTGCAATAAACACTAGCATCATTGAGTGCAATATAACACTAGCCTCCATTGTGTGCAATATTACACTAGCCTCCATTGTGTGCAATATAACACTAGCATCCATTGAGTGCAATGGAACACTAGCATCCATTGAGTGCAATAGAACACTAGCATCCATTGTGTGCAATATAACACTAGCATCCAGTGAGTGCAATAGAACACTAGCATCCAGTGAGTGCAATAGAACACTAGCCTCCATTGAGTGCAATAGAACACTAGCATTCATTGAGTGCAATAGAACACTAGCATCCATTGAGTGCAATAGAACACTAGCCTCCATTTTGTGCAATATAACACTAGCATCCATTGAGTGCAATAGAACACTAGCCTCCATTTTGTGCAATATAACACTAGCATCCATTGTGTGCAATATAACACTAGCATCCATTGTGTGCAATAGAACACTAGCATCCATTGTGTGCAATAGAACACTAGCCTCCATTGTGTGCAATATAACACTAGCATCCATTGTGTGCAATATAACACTAGCATCCATTGAGTGCAATATAACACTAGCATCCAGTGTGTGCAATAGAACACTAGCATCCATTGTGTGCAATAGAACACTAGCCTCCATTGAGTGCAAAAGAACACTAGCCTCCATTGAGTGCAATAGAACACTAGCATCCATTGAGTGCAATATAACACTAGCCTCCATTGTGTGCAATATAACACTAGCCTCCATTGTGTGCAATATAACACTAGCATCCATTGTGTGCAATAGAACACTAGCCTCCATTGTGTGCAATAGAACACTAGCATCCATTGTGTGCAATAGAACACTAGCCTCCATTGTGTGCAATAGAACACTAGCATCCATTGTGTGCAATAGAACACTAGCATCCATTGTGTGCAATAGAACACTAGCATCCATTGTGTGCAATAGAACACTAGCATCCATTGTGTGCAATAGAACACTAGCATCCATTGAGTGCAATAGAACACTAGCATCCATTGTGTGCAATAGAACACTAGCATCCATTGAGTGCAATATAACACTAGCATCCATTGAGTGCAATATAACACTAGCCTCCATTGTGTGCAATATAACACTAGCCTCCATTGTGTGCAATATAACACTAGCATCCATTGAGTGCAATAGAACACTAGCATCCAGTGAGTGCAATAGAACACTAGCATCCATTGTGTGCAATATAACACTAGCATCCATTGAGTGCAATAGAACACTAGCATCCATTGAGTGCAATAGAACACTAGCCTCCATTGAGTGCAATATAACACTAGCATCCATTGTGTGCAATATAACACTAGCCTCCATTGTGTGCTATATAACACTAGCATCCATTGTGTGCAATAGAACACTAGCATCCATTGTGTGCAATAGAACACTAGCCTCCATTGTGTGCAATATAACACTAGCATCCATTGTGTGCAATATAACACTAGCATCCATTGAGTGCAATATAACACTAGCATCCAGTGTGTGCAATAGAACACTAGCATCCATGGTGTGCAATAGAACACTAGCCTCCATTGAGTGCAAAAGAACACTAGCCTTCATTGAGTGCAATAGATCACTAGCCTCCATTGAGTGCAATAGAACACTAGCATCCATTGAGTGCAATATAACACTAGCCTCCATTGTGTGCAATATAACACTAGCCTCCATTGTGTGCAATATAACACTAGCATCCAGTGTGTGCAATAGAACACTAGCATCCATTGAGTGCAATAGAACACTAGCCTCCATTGAGTGCAATATAACACTAGCCTCCATTGAGTGCAATATAACACTAGCATTCATTGTGTGCAATAGAACACTAGCATCCATTGAGTGCAATAGAACACTAGCATCCATTGAGTGCAATATAACACTAGCATCCATTGAGTGCAATAGAACACTAGCATCCATTGAGTGTAATAGAACACTAGCCTACATTGTGTGCAATAGAACACTAGCATCCATAGAGTGCATTAGAACACTAGCATCCATTGGGTGTAATAGAACACTAGCATCCATTGAGTGCAATAGAACACTAGCATCCATTGAGTGCAATGGAACACTAACATCCATTGTGTGAAATAGAACACTAGCATCCATTGAGTGCAATAGAACACTAGCATCCATTGTGTGTAATAGAACACTAGCATCCATTGTGTGCAATAGAACACTAGCATCCATTGAGTGCAATAGAACACTAGCATCCATTGGGTGTAATAGAACACTAGCCTACATTATGTGCAATAGAACATTAGCATCCATTGAGTGCAATAGAACACTAGCATCCATTGGGTGTAATAGAACACTAGCCTCCATTGAGTGCAATAGAACACTAGCCTCCATTGAGTGCAATAGAACACTAGCCTCCATTGAGTGCAATAGAACACTAGCATCCATTGGGTGCAATAGACCACTAGCATCCATTGTGTGCAATAGAACACTTGCCTTCATTGAGTGCAATAGAACACTAGCATCCATTGAGTGTAATAGAACACTAGCCTACATTGTGTGCAATATAACACTAGCTTCCATTGAGTGCATTAGAACACTAGCATCCATTGGGTGTAATAGAACACTAGCATCCATTGAGTGCAATAGAACACTGGCATCCATTGAATGCAATGGAACACTAGCATCCATTGTGTGAAATAGAACACTAGCATCCATTGAGTGCAATAGAACACTAGCATCCATTGTGTGTAATAGAACACTAGCATCCATTGTGTGCAATAAAACACTAGCATCCATTGAGTGCAATAGAACACTAGCATCCATTGGGTGTAATAGAACACTAGCCTACATTGTGTGCAATAGAACACTAGCATCCATTGAGTGCAATAGAACACTAGCATCCATTGGGTGTAATAGAACACTAGCCTCCATTGATTGCAATAGAACACTAGCCTCCATTGAGTGCAATAGAACACTAGCCTCCATTGAGTGCAATAGAACACTAGCCTCCATTGGGTGCAATAGAACACTAGCATCCATTGTGTGCAATAGAACACTTGCCTTCATTGAGTGCAATAGAACACTAGCATCCATTGTGTGCAATAGAACACTAGCATCCATTGAGTGCAATATAACACTAGCCTCCATTGTGTGCAATATAACACTAGCATCCATTGTGTGCAATATAACACTAGCATCCATTGTGTGCAATATAACACTAGCCTCCATTGTATGCAATATAACACTAGCCTCCATTGTGTGCAATATAACACTAGCATCCATTGAGTGCAATAGAACACTAGCATCCAGTGAGTGCAATAGAACACTAGCATCCATTGTGTGCAATATAACACTAGCATCCAGTGAGTGCAATAGAACACTAGCATCCAGTGAGTGCAATAGAACATTAGCCTCCATTGAGTGCAATAGAACACTAGCATCCATTGAGTGCAATAGAACACTAGCATCCATTGAGTGCAATAGAACACTAGCCTCCATTGTGTGCAATATAACACTAGCATCCATTGTGTGCAATATAACACTAGCCTCCATTGTGTGCAATATAACACTAGCATCCATTGTGTGCAATATAACACTAGCATCCATTGTGTGCAATATAACACTAGCATCCATTGTGTGCAATAGAACACTAGCATCCATTGTGTGCAATAGAACACTAGCCTCCATTGTGTGCAATATAACACTAGCATCCATTGTGTGCAATATAAAACTAGCACCCCTGGTGTGCAATGTAACACTAGCCTCCATTGTGTGCAATATAACACTAGCATCCATTGTGTGCAATAGAACACTAGCCTCCATTGTGTGCAATAGAACACTAGCATCCATTGTGTGCAATAGAACACTAGCCTCCATTGTGTGCAATAGAACACTAGCATCCATTGTGTGCAATAGAACACTAGCATCCATTGTGTGCAATAGAACACTAGCATCCATTGTGTGCAATAGAACACTAGCATCCATTGAGTGCAATAGAACACTAGCATCCATTGTGTGCAATAGAACACTAGCATCCATTGTGTGCAATAGAACACTAGCATCCATTGAGTGCAATAGAACACTAGCATCCATTGAGTGCAATAGAACACTAGCCTCCATTGAGTGCAATAGAACACTAGCATCCATTGAGTGCAATAGAACACTAGCATCCATTGTGTGCAATAGAACACTAGCATCCATTGAGTGCAATAGAACACTAGCCTCCATTGAGTGCAATAGAACACTAGCATCCAGTGTGTGCAATAGAACACTAGCATCCATTGAGTGCAATAGAACACTAGCATCCATTGTGTGCAATAGAACACTAGCATCCATTGAGTGCAATATAACACTAGCATCCATTGAGTGCAATATAACACTAGCCTCCATTGTGTGCAATATAACACTAGCCTCCATTGTGTGCAATATAACACTAGCATCCATTGAGTGCAATAGAACACTAGCATCCAGTGAGTGCAATAGAACACTAGCATCCATTGTGTGCAATATAACACTAGCATCCAGTGAGTGCAATAGAACACTAGCATCCAGTGAGTGCAATAGAACACTAGCCTCCATTGAGTGCAATAGAACACTAGCATCCATTGAGTGCAATAGAACACTAGCATCCATTGAGTGCAATAGAACACTAGCCTCCATTGTGTGCAATATAACACTAGCATCCATTGTGTGCAATATAACACTAGCCTCCATTGTGTGCAATATAACACTAGCATCCATTGTGTGCAATAGAACACTAGCATCCATTGTGTGCAATAGAACACTAGCCTCCATTGTGTGCAATATAACACTAGCATCCATTGTGTGCAATATAACACTAGCATCCATTGAGTGCAATATAACACTAGCATCCATTGTGTGCAATAGAACACTAGCATCCATTGTGTGCAATAGAACACTAGCCTCCATTGAGTGCAAAAGAACACTAGCCTTCATTGAGTGCAATAGAACACTAGCCTCCATTGAGTGCAATAGAACACTAGCATCCATTGAGTGCAATATAACACTAGCCTCCATTGTGTGCAATAGAACACTAGCCTCCATTGTGTGCAATAGAACACTAGCATCCATTGTGTGCAATAGAACACTAGCATCCATTGTGTGCAATAGAACACTAGCATCCATTGTGTGCAATAGAACACTAGCTCCATTGGTGCAATAGACACTAGCATCCATTGGTGCAATAGACACTAGCATCCATTGTGTGCAATAGAACACTAGCATCCATTGTGTGCAATAGAACACTAGCATCCATTGTGTGCAATAGAACACTAGCATCCATTGAGTGCAATAGAACACTAGCATCCATTGAGTGCAATAGAACACTAGCATCCATTGAGTGCAATAGAACACTAGCATCCATTGAGTGCAATAGAACACTAGCATCCATTGTGTGCAATAGAACACTAGCATCATTGAGTGAATAGAACACTAGCTCCATTGTGTGCAATAGAACACTAGCACCATTGAGTGCAATAGAACACTAGCCTCCATTGAGTGCAATATAACACTAGCATCCATTGTGTGCAATATAACACTAGCATCCATTGTGTGCAATAGAACACTAGCATCCATTGTGTGCAATAGAACACTAGCATCCATTGTGTGCAATAGAACACTAGCCTCCATTGTGTGCAATATAACACTAGCATCCTTAGTGTGCAATATAACACTAGCACCCCTGGTGTGCAATGTAACACTAGCATCCATTGTGTGCAATATAACACTAGCATCCATTGTGTGCAATAGAACACTAGCATCCAGTGTGTGTAATAGAACACTAGCCTCCATTGAGTGCAATAGAACACTAGCCTCCATTGAGTGCAATAGTACACTAGCATCCATTGAGTGCAATAGAACACTAGCATCCAGTGTGTGCAATAGAACACTAGCCTCCATTGAGTGCAATAGAACACTAGCATCCACGGTGTGCAATAGAACACTAGCCTCCATTGAGTGCAATAGAACACTAGCCTCCATTGTGTGCAATATAACACTAGCATCCATTGTGTGCAATATAACACTAGCATCCATTGAGTGCAATAGAACACTAGCCTCCATTGTGTGCAATAGAACACTATCATCCATTATGTTCAAAATAACACTAGCATCCATTGTGTGCAATAGAACACCAGCCTCCATTTTGTGCAATAGAAAACTAGCATCCATTGTGTGCAATATAACACTAGCATCCATTGAGTGCAATATAACACTAGCATCCATTTTGTGCAATATAACACTAGCCTCCATTGTGTGCAATATAACACTAGCCTCCATTGTGTGCAATATAACACTAGCATTTATTGAGTGCAATAGAACATTAGCCTGCATTGAGTGCAATAGAACACTAGCCTCCATTGGGTGCAATAGAACACTAGCATCCATTGTGTGCAATAGAACACTTGCCTTCATTGAGTGCAATAGAACACTAGCCTCCATTGAGTGCAATAGTACACTAGCATCCATTGAGTGCAATAGAACACTAGCATCCAGTGTGTGCAATAGAACACTAGCATCCATTGAGTGCAATAGAACACTAGCCTCCATTGAGTGCAATAGAACACTAGCATCCACTGTGTGCAATAGAACACTAGCCTCCATTGAGTGCAATAGAACACTAGCCTCCATTGTGTGCAATAGAACACTATCATCCATTATGTGCAATATAACACTAGCATCCATTGTGTGTAATAGAACACCAGCCTCCATTTTGTGCAATAGAAAACTAGCATCCATTGTGTGCAATATAACACTAGCATCCATTGAATGCAATATAACACTAGCATCCATTGTGTGCAATATAACACTAGCCTCCATTGTGTGCAATATAACACTAGCCTCCATTATATGCAATAGAACACTAGCATCCAGATTGTGCAATAGAACACTAGCCTCCATTGAGTGCAATGGAACACTAGCATCCATTGTGTGCAATATAACACTAGCCTCCATTGTGTGCAATAGAACACTAGCCTCCATTGTGTGCAATAGAACACTAGCCTCCATTGTGTGCAAAATAACACTAGCATCCATTGTGTGCAATAGAACACTAGCATCCATTGAGTGCAATAGAACACTAGCCTCCATTGTGTGCAATATAACACTAGCATCCATTGCGTGCAATAGAACACTAGCATCCAGTGTGTGCAATAGAACACTAGCATCCATTGTGTGCAATAGAACACTAGCATCCATTGTGTGCAATAGAACACTAGCATTCATTGTGTGCAATATAACACTAGCATCCATTGTATGCAATAGAACACTAGCCTCCATTGTGTGCAATAGAACACTAGCCGTCATTGTGTGCAATAGAACACTAGCCTCCATTGTGTGCAATAGAACACTAGCATCCATTGTGTGCAATAGAACACTATCATCCATTGTGTGCAATAGAACACTAGCCTTCATTGAGTGCAATAGAACACTAGCATCCATTGTGTGCAATAGAACACTATCATCCATTGTGTGCAATAGAACACTAGCCTTCATTGAGTGCAATAGAACACTAGCATCCATTGTGTGCAATAGAACACTAGCCTCCATTGTGTGCAATAGAACACTAGCATCCATTGTGTGCAATAGAACACTAGCATCCATTGTTTGCAATAGAACACTTGCATCCATTGTGTGCAATAGAACACTAGCATCCAGTGTGTGCAATAGCACACTAGCCTCCATTGAGTGCAATAGAACACTAGCCTCCAGTGTGTGCAATAGAACACTAGCCTCCATTGTGGGCAATATAACACTAGCATCCATTGGGTGCAATATAACACTAGCATTCATTGTGTGCAATAGAACACTTTCATCCATTGTGTGCAATAGAACACTAGCATCCATTGTGTGCAATAGACCACTAGCATCCATTGTGTGCAATAGAACACTAGCATCAATTGTGTGCAATAGAACACTAGCATCCATTGTGTGCAATAGAACACTAGCCTTCATTGTGTGCAATAGAACACTAGCCTCCATTGTGTGCAATATAACACTAGCATCCATTGTGTGCAATAGAACACTAGCATCCATTGAGTGCAATAGAACACTAGCATCCATTGAGTGCAATATAACACTAGCATCCATTGAGTGCAATAGAACACTAGCATCCATTGAGTGCAATAGAACACTAGCATCCATTGAGTGTAATAGAACACTAGCCTACATTGAGTGCAATAGAACACTAGCATTCATTGAGTGTAATAGAACACTAGTCTACATTGTGTGCAATAGAACACTAGCATCCATTGAGTGCAATAGAACACTAGCCTCCATTGAGTGCAATATAACACTAGCCTCCAATGAGTGCAATATAACACTAGCATCCATTGTGTGCAATAGAACACTAGCATCCATTGAGTGCAATAGAACACTAGCATCCATTGAGTGCAATATAACACTAGCATCCATTGAGTGCAATAGAACACTAGCATCCATTGAGTGTAATAGAACACTAGCCTACATTGTGTGCAATAGAACACTAGCATCCATAGAGTGCATTAGAACACTAGCATCCATTGGGTGTAATAGAACACTAGCATCCATTGAGTGCAATAGAACACTGATCATTGGAATAAACACTAGCATCCATTGTGTGCAATAGAACACTAGCATCCTTGAGTGCAATAGAACACTAGCATCCATTGGGTGTAATAGAACACTAGCCTACTGAGTGCAATAGAACACTAGCCTCCATTGAGTGCAATATAACACTAGCCTCCAATGAGTGCAATATAACACTAGCATCCATTGTGTGCAATAGAACACTAGCATCCATTGAGTGCAATAGAACACTAGCATCCATAGAGTGCAATATAACACTAGCATCCATTGAGTGCAATAGAACACTAGCATCCATTGAGTGCAATAGAACACTAGCATCCATTGAGTGTAATAGAACACTAGCCTACATTGAGTGCAATAGAACACTAGCATTCATTGAGTGTAATAGAACACTAGTCTACATTGTGTGCAATAGAACACTAGCATCCATTGAGTGCAATAGAACACTAGCCTCCATTGAGTGCAATATAACACTAGCCTCCAATGAGTGCAATATAACACTAGCATCCATTGTGTGCAATAGAACACTAGCATCCATTGAGTGCAATAGAACACTAGCATCCATTGAGTGCAATATAACACTAGCATCCATTGAGTGCAATAGAACACTAGCATCCATTGAGTGTAATAGAACACTAGCCTACATTGTGTGCAATAGAACACTAGCATCCATAGAGTGCATTAGAACACTAGCATCCATTGGGTGTAATAGAACACTAGCATCCATTGAGTGCAATAGAACACTAGCATCCATTGTGTGTAATAGAACACTAGCATCCATTGTGTGCAATAGAACACTAGCATCCATTGAGTGCAATAGAACACTAACATCCATTGGGTGTAATAGAACACTAGCCTCCATTGAGTGCAATAGAACACTAGCCTCCATTGAGTGCAATAGAACACTAGCCTCCAGTGAGTGCAATAGAACACTAGCATCCATTGGGTGCAATAGACCACTAGCATCCATTGTGTGCAATAGAACACTTGCCTTCATTGAGTGCAATAGAACACTAGCATCCATTGAGTGTAATAGAACACTAGCCTACATTGTGTGCAATAGAACACTAGCTTCCATTGAGTGCATTAGAACACTAGCATCCATTGGGTGTAATAGAACACTAGCATCCATTG
>JABXNX010000971.1:0-14043 GCA_014843695.1 Archivesica marissinica
TATAGCACCGATACACGACACCTCGGTTTATAGCACCGATACACGACACCTCGGTTTATAGCACCGATACACGACACCTCGGTTTATAGCACCGATACACGACACCTCGGTTTATAGCAGATTTGGTTGTTTTACATATCCGGCATATAGCACAGATACACGACACTTCGGTTTATAGCAGATACACACCTCGGCATATAGCACCGATACACGACACCTCGCATATAGCACCGATACACGACACCTCGGTTTATAGCACCGATACACGACACCTCGGTTTATAGCGCGGATACACGACACTCGGTTTATAGCACCGATACACGACACCTCGGTTTATAGCACCGATACACGACACCTCGGTTTATAGCAGATTTGGTTGTTTTACATATCCGGCATATAGCACCGATACACGACACTTCGGTTTATAGCAGATTTGGTTGTTTTACATATCCGGCATATAGCACAGATACACGACACTTCGGTTTATAGCAGATTTGGTTGTTTTACATATCCGGCATATAGCACAGATACACGACACTTCGGTTTATAGCAGATTTGGTTGTTTTACATATCCGGCATATAGCACCGATACACGACACCTCGGTTTATAGCACCGATACACGACACCTCGGTTTATAGCACCGATACACGACACTTCGGTGAATAGCAGATTTGGTTGTTTTACATATCCGGCATATAGCACCGATACACGACACCTCGGTTTATAGCACCGATACACGACACCTCGGTTTATAGCACCGATACACGACACCTCGGTTTATAGCACCGATACACGACACCTCGGTTTATAGCACCGATACACGACACTCGGTTTAGCACCGATACACGACCTCGGTTTATAGCAGATTTGGTTGTTTTACATATCCGGCATATAGCACCGATACACGACACCTCGGTTTATAGCACCGATACACGACACCTCGGTTTATAGCACCGATACACGACACCTCGGTTTATAGCAGATTTGGTTGTTTTACATATCCGGCATATAGCACCGATACACGACACATCGGTTTATAGCAGATTTGGTTGTTTTACATATCCGGCATATAGCACCGATTCACAACACCTCGGTTTATAGCACCGATACACGACACCTCGGTTTATAGCACCGATACACGACACCTCGGTTTATAGCAGATTTGGTTGTTTTACATATCCGGCATATAGCACAGATACACGACACCTCGGTGTATAGCAGATTTGGTTGTTTTACATATCCGGCATATAGCACAGATACACGACACTTCGGTTTATAGCACCGATACACGACACTTCGGTTTATAGCAGATTTGGTTGTTTTACATATCCGGCATATAGCACCGATACACGACACCTCGGTTTATAGCACCGATACACGACACCTCGGTTTATAGCACCGATACAGGACACCTCGGCATATAGCACCGATACACGACACTTCGGTTTAGAGCACCGATACACGACACCTCAGTTTATTGCACCGATACACGACACTCGGTTTATAACACCGATACACGACACCTCGGATTATAGCACCGATACACGACACCTCGGTTTATAGCACCGATACACGACACCTCGGTTTATAGCACAGATACACGACACCTCGGTGTATAGCAGATTTGGTTGTTTTACATATCCGGCATATAGCACCGATACACGACACTTCGGTTTATAGCAGATTTGGTTGTTTTACATATCCGGCATATAGCACCGATACACGACACCTCGGTTTATAGCACCGATACAAGACACCTCGGTTTATAGCACCGATACAAGACACCTCGGCATATAGCACCGATACACGACACTTCGGTTTAGAACACCGATACACGACACCTCAGTTTATTGCACCGATACACGACACCTCGGTTTATAACACCGATACACGACACCTCGGATTATAGCACCGACACACGACACCTCGGTTTATAGCACCGATACACGACACCTCGGTTTATAGCACAGATACACGACACCTCGGTGTATAGCAGATTTGGTTGTTTTACATATCCGGCATATAGCACCGATACACGACACCTCGGTTTATAGCAGATTTGGTTGTTTTACATATCCGGCATATAGCACCGATACACGACACCTCGGTTTATAGCACCGATACACGACACCTCGGTTTATAGCAGATTTGGTTGTTTTACATATCCGGCATATAGCACAGATACACGACACCTCGGTTTATAGCAGATTTGGTTGTTTTACATATCCGGCATATAGCACCGATACACGACACCTCGGTTTATAGCACCGATACACGACACTTCGGTTTATAGCAGATTTGGTTGTTTTACATATCCGGCATATAGCACCGATTCACGACACCTCTGTTTATAGCACCGATACACGACACTTCGGTTGTTAGCAGATTGGTTGACATATCCGCATATAGCACAGATACACGACACCTCGTTTATAGCAGATTTGGTTGTTTTGCATATCCGGCATATAGCACCGATACACGACAACACCTGGTTATAGCGTGTGGTTTTGATAGCAGATTTGGTTGTTTTACATATCCGGCATATAGCACCGATACACGACACTTCGGTTTATAGCAGATTTGGTTGTTTTACATATCCGGCATATAGCACAGATACACGACACTTCGGTTTATAGCAGATTTGGTTGTTTTACATATCCGGCATTAGCACGATACACGACACCTCGGTTTATAGCAGATTTGGTTGTTTTACATATCCGACATATAGCACCGATACAGGACACCTTGGTGTATAGCACCGATACACGACACCTCGGTTTACAGCACCGATACACGACACCTCGGTTATAGCACCGATAAACGACACCTCGGTTTATAGCACCGATACACGACACTTCGGTTTATAGCAGATTTGGTTGTTTTATATATCCGGCATATAGCACCGATACACGACACCTCGGTTTATAGCACCGATACACGACACCTCGGTTTATAGCACCGATACACGTCACCTCGGTTTATAGCACCGATACACGACACCTCGGTTTATAGCACCGATACACGACACCTCGGTTTATAGCCCGATACACGACACTTCGGTTTATAGCAGATTTGGTTGTTTTACATATCCGGCATATAGCACAGTTACACGACACCTCGGTTTATAGCACCGATACACGACACCTTGGCATATAGCACCGATACACGACATGTCGGTTTATAGCACCGATACAGGACACCTCGGTGTATAGCAGATTTGATTGTTTTACATATCCAGCATATAGCACAGATACACGACACCTCGGTTTATAGCAGATTTGGTTGTTTTACATATCCGGCATATAGCACCGATACACGATACTTCGGTTTATAGCAGATTTGGTTGTTTTACATATCCGGCATATAGCACAGATACACGACACTTCGGTTTATAGCACCGATACACGACACTTCGGTTTATAGCAGATTTGGTTGTTTTACATATCCGGCATATAGCACAGATACACGACACTTCGGTTTATAGACCGATACACGACACTTCGGTTAATAGCAGATTTGGTTGTTTTACATATCCGGCATATAGCACCGATACACGACACTTCGGTTTATAGCAGATTTGGTTGTTTTACATATCCGGCATATTGCACCGATACACGACACCTCGGCATATAGCACCGATACACGACACTTCGGTTTAGAGCACCGATACACGACACCTCAGTTTATTGCACCGATACACGACACCTCGGTTTATAACACCGATACACGACACCTCGGATTATAGCACCGATACACGACACCTCGGTTTATAGCACCGATACACGACACCTCGGTTTATAGCACAGATACACGACACCTCGGTTTATAGCAGATTTGGTTGTTTTACATATCCGGCATATAGCACCGATACACGACACCTCGGTTTATAGCACCGATACACGACACCTCGGTTTATAGCACGATACACGACACCTCGGTTTATAGCAGATTTGGTTGTTTTACATATCCGGCATATAGCACCGATACACGACACCTCGGTTTATAGCACCGATACACGACACTTCGGTGTATAGCAGATTTGGTTGTTTTACATATCCGGCATATAGCACCGATACACGACACCTCGGTTTATAGCACCGATACACGACACCTCGGTTTATAGCACCGATACACGACACCTCGGTGTATAGCAGATTTGGTTGTTTTACATATCCGGCATATAGCACCGATACACGACACCTCGGTTTATAGCACCGATACACGACACCTCGGTTTATAGCAGATTTGGTTGTTTTACATATCCGGCATATAGCACAGATACACGACACCTCGGTTTATAGCAGATTTGGTTGTTTTACATATCCGGCATATAGCACCGATTCACGACACCTCGGTTTATAGCACCGATACACGACACTTCGGTGTATAGCAGATTTGGTTGTTTTACATATCCGGCATATAGCACCGATTCACGACACCTCTGTTTATAGCACCGATACACGACACTTCGGTGTATAGCAGATTTGGTTGTTTTACATATCCGGCATATAGCACAGACACACGACACCTCGGTTTATAGCAGATTTGGTTGTTTTGCATATCCGGCATATAGCACCGATACACGACACTTCGGTTTATAGCAGATTTGGTTGTTTTACATATCCGACATATAGCACAGATACACGACACTTCGGTTTATAGCAGATTTGGTTGTTTTACATATCCGGCATATAGCATCGATACACGACACCTCGGTTTATAGCAGATTTGGTTGTTTTACATATCCGACATATAGCACCGATACAGGACACCTTGGTGTATAGCACCGATACACGACACCTCGGTTTACAGCACCGATACACGACACCTCGGTTATAGCACCGATAAACGACACCTCGGTTTATAGCACCGATACACGACACTTCGGTTTATAGCAGATTTGGTTGTTTTATATATCCGGCATATAGCACCGATACACGACACCTCGGTTTATAGCACCGATACACGACACCTCGGTTTATAGCACCGATACACGTCACCTCGGTTTATAGCACCGATACACGACACCTCGGTTTATAGCACCGATACACGACACCTCGGTTTATAGCACCGATACACGACACTTCGGTTTATAGCAGATTTGGTTGTTTTACATATCCGGCATATAGCACAGTTACACGACACCTCGGTTTATAGCACCGATACACGACACCTTGGCATATAGCACCGATACACGACATGTCGGTTTATAGCACCGATACAGGACACCTCGGTGTATAGCAGATTTGATTGTTTTACATATCCAGCATATAGCACAGATACACGACACCTCGGTTTATAGCAGATTTGGTTGTTTTACATATCCGGCATATAGCACCGATACACGATACTTCGGTTTATAGCAGATTTGGTTGTTTTACATATCCGGCATATAGCACCGATACACGACACCTCGGTTTATAGCACCGATACACGACACTTCGGTGTATAGCAGATTTGGTTGTTTTACATATCCGGCATATAGCATAGATACACGACACTTCGGTTTATAGAACCGATACACGACACTTCGGTTTATAGCAGATTTGGTTGTTTTACATATCCGGCATATAGCACAGATACACGACACTTCGGTTTATAGAACCGATACACGACACTTCGGTTTATAGCAGATTTGGTTGTTTTACATATCCGGCATATAGCACCGATACACGACACTTCGGTTTATAGCAGATTTGGTTGTTTTACATATCCGGCATATTGCACCGATACACGACACCTCGGTTTATAGCACCGATACAAGACATCTCGGTTTATAGCACCGATACAGGACACCTCGGCATATAGCACCGATACACGACACCTCAGTTTATTGCACCGATACACGACACCTCGGTTTATAACACCGATACACGACACCTCGGATTATAGCACCGATACACGACACCTCGGTTTATAGCACCGATACACGACACCTCGGTTTATAGCACAGATACACGACACCTCGGTTTATAGCAGATTTGGTTGTTTTACATATCCGGCATATAGCACCGATACACGACACCTCGGTTTATAGCAGATTTGGTTGTTTTACATATCCGGCATATAGCACCGATACACGACACCTCGGTTTATAGCACCGATACACGACACCTCGGTTTATAGCACAGATACACGACATTTCGGATTATAGCAGATTTGGTTGTTTTACATATCCGGCATATAGCACAGATACACGAGACCTCGGTGTATAGCAGATTTGGTTGTTTTACATATCCGGCATATATCACCGATACACGACACCTCGGTTTATAGCACCGATACACGACACTTCGGTTTATAGCAGATTTGGTTGTTTTACATATCCGGCATATAGCACAGACACACGACACCTCGGTTTATAGCACCGATACACGACACTTCGGTTTATAGCACCGATACACGACACCTCGGTTTATAGCAGATTTGGTTGTTTTACATATCCTGCATATAGCACCGATACACGACACCTCGGTTTATAGCACCGATACACGACACCTCGGTTTAGAGCACCGATACACGACACCTCGGTTTATAGCAGATTTAGTTGTTTTACATATCCGGCATATAGCAGCGATACACGACACATCGGATTATAGCAGATTTGGTTGTTTTACATATTCGGCATATAGCACCGATACACGACACCTCGGTTTATAGCACCGATACACGACACCTCGGTTAATAGCACCGATACACGACACCTCGGTTTATAGCAGATTTAGTTGTTTTACATATCCGGCATATAGCAGCGATACACGACACATCGGTTTATAGCAGATTTGGTTGTTTTACATATCCGGCATATAGCACCGATTCACAACACCTCGGTTTATAGCACCGATACACGACACCTCGGTTTATAGCACCGATACACGACACCTCGGTGTATAGCAGATTTGGTTGTTTTACATATCCGGCATATAGCACCGATACACGACACCTCGGTTTATAGCACCGATACACGACACTTCGGTTTATAGCAGATTTGGTTAATTTACATATCCGGCATATAGCACAGATACACGACACCTCGGTTTATAGCACCGATACACGACACTTCGGTTTATAGCAGATTTGGTTGTTTTACATATCCTGCATATAGCACAGATAAACGACACCTCGGTTAATAGCACCGATACACGACACTTCGGTGAATAGCAGATTTAGTTGTTTTACATATCCGGCATATAGCACAGATACACGACACTTCGGTTTATAGCAGATTTGGTTGTTTTACATATCCGGCATATAGCACCGATACACGACACTTCGGCATATAGCAACGATACACGACACCTCGGCATATAGCACCGATACACGACACCTCGGTTTATAGCACCGATACACGACACTTCGGTTTATAGCAGATTTGGTTGTTTTACATATCCGGCATATAGCACAGATACACGACACTTCGGTTTATAGCACCGATACACGACACCTCGGTTTATAGCAGATTTGGTTGTTTTACATATCCGGCATATAGCACCGATACACGACACCTCGGTTTATAGCACCGATACACGACACCTCGGTTTATAGCACCGATACAAGACACCTCGGTTTATAGCAGATTTAGTTGTTTTACATATCCGGCATATAGCAGCGATACACGACACATCGGTTTATAGCAGATTTGGTTGTTTTACATATCCGGCATATAGCAGTGATACACGACACCTCGGTTTATAGCACCGATACACGACACCTCGGTTTATAGCACCGATACACGACACCTCGGTTTATAGCAGATTTAGTTGTTTTACATATCCGGCATATAGCAGCGATACACGACACATCGGTTTATAGCAGATTTGGTTGTTTTACATATCCGGCATATAGCACCGATTCACAACACCTCGGTTTATAGCACCGATACACGACACCTCGGTTTATAGCACCGATACACGACACCTCGGTGTATAGCAGATTTGGTTGTTTTACATATCCGGCATATAGCACCGATACACGACACCTCGGTTTATAGCACCGATACACGACACTTCGGTGAATAGCAGATTTGGTTGTTTTACATATCCGGCATATAGCACCGATACACGACACCTCGGTTTATAGCACCGATACACGACACCTCGGTTTATAGCAGATTTGGTTGTTTTACATATCCGGCATATAGCACCGATACACGACACTTCGGTTTATAGCAGATTTGGTTGTTTTACATATCCGGCATATAGCACCGATACACGACACCTCGGTTTATAGCACCGATACACGACACCTCGGTTTATAGCAGATTTGGTTGTTTTACATATCCGGCATATAGCACAGATACACGACACCTCGGTGTATAGCACCGATACACGACACCTCGGCATATAGCACCGATACACGACACCTCGGTTTATAGCAGATTTGGTTGTTTTACATATCCGGCATATAGCACAGATACACGACACCTCGGTTTATAGCAGATTTTAATGTTTTACATATCCGGCATATAGCACCGATACACGACACCTCTGTTTATAGCACCGATACACGACACTTCGGTTTATAGCAGATTTGGTTGTTTTACGTATCCGGCATATATCACAGATAAACGACACCTCGGTTTATAGCACCGATACACGACACTTCGGTTTATAGCAGATTTGGTTGTTTTACATATCCGGCATATAGCACAGATACACGACACCTCGGTTTATAGCACCGATACACGACACCTCGGTTTATAGCACCGATACACGACACCTCGGTTTATAGCACTGATACACGACACCTCGGTTTATAGAAGATTTGGTTGTTGTACATATCCGGCATATAGCACAGATACACGACACTTCGGTTTATAGCAGATTTAGTTGTTTTACATATCCGGCATATAGCACCGATTCACAACACCTCGGTTTATAGCACCTATACACGACACCTCGGTGTATAGCACCGATACACGACACCTCGGTTTATAGCACCGATACACGACATTTCGGATTATAGCAGATTTGGTTGTTTTACATATCCGGCATATAGCACAGATACACGAGACCTCGGTGTATAGCAGATTTGGTTGTTTTACATATCCGGCATATATCACCGATACACGACACCTCGGTTTATAGCACCGATACACGACACTTCGGTTTATAGCAGATTTGGTTGTTTTACATATCCGGCATATAGCACAGATACACGACACCTCGGTTTATAGCACCGATACACGACACTTCGGTTTATAGCACCGATACACGACACCTCGGTTTATAGCAGATTTGGTTGTTTTACATATCCTGCATATAGCACCGATACACGACACCTCGGTTTATAGCACCGATACACGACACCTCGGTTTAGAGCACCGATACACGACACCTCGGTTTATAGCAGATTTAGTTGTTTTACATATCCGGCATATAGCAGCGATACACGACACATCGGATTATAGCAGATTTGGTTGTTTTACATATTCGGCATATAGCACCGATACACGACACCTCGGTTTATAGCACCGATACACGACACCTCGGTTTATAGCACCGATACACGACACCTCGGTTTATAGCAGATTTGGTTGTTTTACATATCCGGCATATAGCAGCGATACACGACACATCGGTTTATAGCAGATTTGGTTGTTTTACATATCCGGCATATAGCACCGATTCACAACACCTCGGTTTATAGCACCGATACACGACACCTCGGTTTATAGCACCGATACACGACACCTCGGTGTATAGCAGATTTGGTTGTTTTACATATCCGGCATATAGCACCGATACACGACACCTCGTTTATAGCACCGATACACGACACTTCGGTTTATAGCAGATTTGGTTATTTACATATCCGGCATATAGCACGATACACGACACCTCGGTTTATAGCACCGATACACGACACTTCGGTTTATAGCAGATTTGGTTGTTTTACATATCCGGCATATAGCACCGAGACACCTCGGTTTATAGCAGATACACGACACCTCGGTTATAGCACCGATACACGACACCTCGGTTTATAGCACCGATACACGACACCTCGGTTTATAGCAGATTTGGTTGTTTTACATATCCGGCATATAGCACCGATTCACAACACCTCGGTTTATAGCACCGATACACGACACCTCGGTTTATAGCACCTATACACGACACCTCGGTGTATAGCAGATTTGGTTGTTTTACATATCCGGCATATAGCACCGATACACGACACCTCGGTTTATAGCACCGATACACGACACTTCAGTTTATAGCAGATTTGGTTAATTTACATATCCGGCATATAGCACAGATACACGACACCTCGGTTTATAGCACCGATACACGACACTTCGGTTTATAGCAGATTTGGTTGTTTTACATATCCTGCATATAGCACAGATAAACGACACCTCGGTTAATAGCACCGATACACGACACCTCGGTTTATAGCACCGATACACGACATTTCGGATTATAGCAGATTTGGTTGTTTTACATATCCGGCATATAGCACAGATACACGAGACCTCGGTGTATAGCAGATTTGGTTGTTTTACATATCCGGCATATATCACCGATACACGACACCTCGGTTTATAGCACCGATACACGACACTTCGGTTTATAGCACCGATACACGACACCTCGGTTTATAGCAGATTTGGTTGTTTTACATATCCTGCATATAGCACCGATACACGACACCTCGGTTTATAGCACCGATACACGACACCTCGGTTTAGAGCACCGATACACGACACCTCGGTTTATAGCAGATTTAGTTGTTTTACATATCCGGCATATAGCAGCGATACACGACACATCGGATTATAGCAGATTTGGTTGTTTTACATATTCGGCATATAGCACCGATACACGACACCTCGGTTTATAGCACCGATACACGACACCTCGGTTAATAGCACCGATACACGACACCTCGGTTTATAGCAGATTTAGTTGTTTTACATATCCGGCATATAGCAGCGATACACGACACCTCGGTTTATAGCAGATTTGGTTGTTTTACATATCCGGCATATAGCACCGATTCACAACACCTCGGTTTATAGCACCGATACACGACACCTCGGTTTATAGCACCTATACACGACACCTCGGTGTATAGCAGATTTGGTTGTTTTACATATCCGGCATATAGCACCGATACACGACACCTCGGTTTATAGCACCGATACACGACACTTCGGTTTATAGCAGATTTGGTTAATTTACATATCCGGCATATAGCACAGATACACGACACCTCGGTTTATAGCACCGATACACGACACTTCGGTTTATAGCAGATTTGGTTGTTTTACATATCCTGCATATAGCACAGATAAACGACACCTCGGTTAATAGCACCGATACACGACACTTCGGTGAATAGCAGATTTAGTTGTTTTACATATCCGGCATATAGCACAGATACACGACACTTCGGTTTATAGCAGATTTGGTTGTTTTACATATCCGGCATATAGCACCGATACACGACACTTCGGCATATAGCACCGATACACGACACCTCGGCATATAGCACCGATACACGACACTTCGGTTTAGAGCACCGATACACGACACCTCAGTTTATTGCACCGATACACGACACCTCGGTTTATAACACCGATACACGACACCTCGGATTATAGCACCGATACACGACACCTCGGTTAATAGCACCGATACACGACACCTCGGTTTATAGCACAGATACACGACACCTCGGTTTATAGCAGATTTGGTTGTTTTACATATCCGGCATATAGCACCGATACACGACACCTCGGTTTATAGCACCGATACACGACACCTCGGTTTATAGCACAGATACACGACATCTCGGTTTATAGCAGATTTTGTTGTTTTACATATCCGGCATATAGCACCGATTCACGACACATCGGTTTATAGCACCGATACACGACACTTCGGTGTAGTTCAGATTTGGTTGTTTTACATATCCGGCATATAGCACCGATTCACGACACCTCGGTTTATAGCACCGATACACGACACCTCGGTTTATAGCACCGATACACGACACCTCGGTGTATAGCAGATTTGGTTGTTTTACATATCCGGCATATAGCACCGATACACGACACCTCGGTTTATAGCAGATTTGGTTGTTTTACATATCCGGCATATAGCACCGATACACGACACCTCGGTTTATAGCACCGATACACGACACCTCGGTTTATAGCAGATTTGGTTGTTTTACATATCCGGCATATAGCACAGATACACGACACCTCGGTTTATAGCAGATTTGGTTGTTTTACATATCCGGCATATAGCACCGATACACGACACCTCGGTTTATAGCACCGATACACGACACTTCGGTTTATAGCAGATTTGGTTGTTTTACATATCCGGCATATAGCACAGATACACGACACCTCGGTTTATAGCACCGATACACGACACTTCGGTGTATAGCAGATTTGGTTGTTTTACATATCCGGCATATAGCACCGATTCACGACACTCGGTTATAGCACCGATACACGACACCTCGGTTTATAGCACCGATACACGACTCGGTTTATAGCAGATTTGGTTGTTTTACATATCCGGCATATAGCGATCACGAACTCGGTTTAGCGATTTGGTTGTTTTACATATCCGGCATATAGCACCGATACACGACACCTCGGTTTATAGCACCGATACACGACACCTCGGTTTATAGCAGATTTGGTTGTTTTCATATCCGGCATATAGCACAGATACACGACACCTCGGTTTATAGCAGATTTGGTTGTTTTACATATCCGGCATATAGCACCGATACACGACACCTCGGTTTATAGCACCGATACACGACACTTCGGTTTATAGCAGATTTGGTTGTTTTACATATCCGGCATATAGCACCGATACACGACACCTCGGTTTATAGCAGATTTGGTTGTTTTCATATCCGGCATATAGCACCGATACACGACACTTCGGTTTATAGCAGATTTGGTTGTTTTACATATCCGGCATATAGCACAGATACACGACACTTCGGTTTATAGCAGATTTGGTTGTTTTACATATCCGGCATATAGCACCGATACACGACACCTCGGTTTATAGCAGATTTGGTTGTTTTACATATCCGGCATATAGCACCGATACACGACACCTCGGTTTATAGCACCGATACACGACACCTCGGTTTATAGCACCGATACACGACACCTCGGTTTAGGGGGTTTTTAGCACCGATCACGACATTCGGTTTATTAGCAGATTTGGTTGTTTTACATATCCGGCATATAGCACCGATACACGAACACTCGGTTTATAGCACGATACACGACACCTCGGTTTATAGCCCTTACACGTCACCTCGGGGTTTAGCACCGATTCGACACTCGGTTTATAGCACGATACGACACCTCGTTTTTTAGCACCGATACACGACACCTCGGTTTATAGCAGATTTGGTTGTTTTACATATCCGGCATATAGCACAGATACACGACACCTCGGTTTATAGCACCGATACACGACACTTGGTTGGTGTGTGGTTTTGGTGGTCGGTGTATAGCAGATTTGGTTGTTTTACATATCCGGCATATAGCACAGATACACGACACTTCGGTTTATAGCAGATTTGGTTGTTTTACATATCCGGCATATAGCACCGATACACGATACTTCGGTTTATAGCAGATTTGGTTGTTTTACATATCCGGCATATAGCACCGATACACGACACCTCGGTTTATAGCACCGATACACGACACTTCGGTGTATAGCAGATTTGGTTGTTTTACATATCCGGCATATAGCATAGATACACGACACTTCGGTTTATAGAACCGATACACGACACTTCGGTTTATAGCAGATTTGGTTGTTTTACATATCCGGCATATAGCACAGATACACGACACTTCGGTTTATAGAACCGATACACGACACTTCGGTTTATAGCAGATTTGGTTGTTTTACATATCCGGCATATAGCACCGATACACGACACTTCGGTTTATAGCAGATTTGGTTGTTTTACATATCCGGCATATTGCACCGATACACGACACCTCGGTTTATAGCACCGATACAAGACATCTCGGTTTA